>OMLP01026119.1:3101-15202 GCA_900302685.1 Spondyliosoma cantharus | reverse complement strand
TTACATTTGGGACATTTTGAAGCTTTAAATTGGGGGATTTTTTTCTTATTTTCATACTATGACTATAGGTTATTATAACAATGTACTCACCACGTCTGTTATAGAGATTTTAGAAGTCAAGCAAGAAGTTTATCAATCTGGGCAAAGACAGAAAGACGGAATGACTTGAAACTCGGCGTCTTTAAAGCTGCAGTAATCAATATTTTATATTGGTAATGTTTCAGATAACTGTGTGTGATGTGAAAGAGGTTCATAGCAATGTTGTCAGACAATAAGAATTTGAAACTTCCCGACAATATTCGTATAAACAGACTTTTTCGATACTGCTGCAGAGACTCAAGACTCAAGACTCAAGACTGCTTCAGAGTTCAAAGCCACCAGACTCCATTCATAAAAACAGTCATTTTACCTCGCAGATCATCATAAAAGATTCTTTATTCAAACTTGACAAAAACAATTTAAAAAATAAATTAAAAAAAAAACTACCCAAAACTATCGGGTTCGTCTTTCAGCTGTTCCATCTGTCAGGAGTCAGAGGAGCAGTGGAGGAGACGCCGTGTAGAGCCTGAACATCCAACTGTGACTGAACCGTTAATTTAGCATCTTTCAGCTCGTTGTTTTGGTTTTTTTACACCTGCAGCACCAACCACAAACAGCCATTAAATGACGGCCTCAAAGTCACCAGACTCCATTGACAAAAACAGTCATTTTACCTCACACGTCATTAAAAAACTGACATCTTTTCTCTGTTCTAACAACAATATATTGTTGTTAGAACAGAGAAAAGATGTAGAGTATCAGAGATATTTGTTTCATCTAATTATTCAAGGGTTTATTTTGAAACTAACCAGATTTGGTGAGTTATAATTTGTTTATTTTGCAGTGAGGTAAAATGACTGTTTTTGTCAGTGGAGCTTTGAGGAGAGAGATGTGAGCCTGTCAGTGACAAAAACAATCACTTTTACTTTTACATTTGCCCCCAAGAAGATGGTTCTTCTCATTTAAACACCAAAATATGTAAAAACAAAAACTGCGCCTGAGTTTAAAAACACCAGAACTTCCCTTTAAGTTGGTGAAACATTCACACCAGAACCACCTCGAGGGAGATGTTAATAACAGGCTAACGCACGAACAGAAGCAATTAATTAGTGTGTTTTGTGTCACGCAGCTGTCTCACCTCCAGGCCAGGGTATTAAATCCAGGACGACTGCATCAGTTCCACCATCAGCGAGTGTTGTTTCGCTCATAGGCACTGTTTTGTGAGAAATACTCTTTATTAAGTCCCCCGAGGGAGCAAACACCATTAAGGAATATGAATTCCATCCCACTCACGCCATCATCAGATCCAGAATCAAATTAACATCTGCTGTTGTTTTACTCCCAATTTGCAAACTGACATAAAAGTGCCGTAAAATTCAGGAGGGGTCGCTTTAAGCGCGAAGGATGTAAATATGTTGCGTAAGGAAATGTAAAATTAAGGCAGAGTCGTCGCTGTGATGTGATGTGTTTCCCCCCCTGCTCCCCATCCATCATCTCCTCACTGATCCCACACACACAAAACAAAATGGCAAATCTCCGACAAAGCTTCATCCTGCCCAATCCATTAACCCCTATCACACAAAGCTGCTCCCACACCGACGACGACAGAAAAAAAGGTGCCGTGGGATGGAGAGACGGGAAAACAAGGACTGTATGTGGAAGAAGATGATAAGGAGGCGTGCAGGGAGAGGATAGAAGAAAGACGGGTTCTGCAGCGCCGCTCGTCTGATCTTCAGCAGCGATCAACCATTTATACCACAGCTTGTGAATCATGATGAGATCTAACGACCTTTACAGCTTAGATTTCTGCATTAAACACACAGTTACAGAAGGTAAAGAAGAAGAAGACGTCACATTATCACAGCGTTAGCTTCTGGGAGCTCAGCGTTAGCTGTTGACTCCTCGTCCAGCACATAAGCGCCAAACTGTGTAAAGGAACGTAAAATGTTAAATATAAAAAAAACTGCTGCAAAGGTTAACTGTCAGTTCACCGTCACCTGTGCGTCTTCGGAGCACCGCACTCTTGAAAACCCGGCAGCTGCGGCGACACCGATGTTTATAATCGGGCTTTTAATGTGGCGGTGTGTTCCTGTGCTTACGGGAAAACGGTAGCACCGGCAGCCGCCACCAACGCAAGTCAGCGTATCTTCATTAAAGTCAGACCGCAGAGAGCGAGGAGGAGGAGGAGGAGGAGGAGGAGGGAGGCCTCCTTCTTCTCCCCGTTCTCTTCGGGCTGCGCCGGCTTTGTCAGCCCTTCTTTGTAATTACAACCGACCTCCTCCTCCCGCTGTAATTAACAGCAATAGGATGTGTGCAGTGATTCAGCCTCCTGCTTTGTCATGCTGATATGTTTCTGGGCCGTGGTTTCAGCTGGGTGGGCCCGAAAAACCTCTCAGACTGCTGCAGAGTGGAAATATGGATGAATCATTGTTTTACTCCTTCATGAGATAAATATATACACACGATACGTATTTATGTGCTTTCTCTGCGGTCGCCCGGGTGTTAACTCCTGTCAGTTACACTTCCCGATACAGATGAAGTCATGCGTCACTTTTCAGTCACCACAGCGCCCTCGGCCCTCTCTGGGTAAACTTTATAACTTTATTCAATGATTCTGGTGAAACCGGGTCGTGTTTTCTGGTGTTCCCTCTGCCGCTCTGGACAGATAGCTTTACTGTTGCTAAAGTCAGCGCTAACTGCTGCTGAATGCGGTTAGCCGCCGTTAGCTCGGCCAGCGGTCCTTGCCGACTCCGCCCCGGGTTGCCATTAGTCATCATTTGCTCATCTTTCTATTCTGTAGATTCAAACGTGGAGCCTCAGACGTCACTTTACTTTCTTCACGTGACGTCTCGTCTGATCTGAATCTGATCTGCAGGAATAAATCATCGTGTTTGTAATCCCAAGGTTTAACAGATGCAATTAGGGACGAGTGCTCTCGATGATTCTGCAGCTAATTACCTGCTTTTGGTTGTTTCCTCTATAATAAAAAGACTTAGAGAATGAACACCGTCATTACAGGACCAGGCCGTATCACTCAGGAGCGTATCTCTGACACCTTATTTGCGCTCACAGAAGCATGTTAAGACAAACATCTCCACCGACTATATATCACGTCGTGCTTCCAGAGGATTGAAAGGTATCGACAGCGCCGCGTTGACAAATGGAGAAAAATCACAGCCTGGATACGAGAAGACAAAGAGAGCAGAGATTCTGGTTTATAGAGAGAGAGAAAAAAAAGGTAGTTAAAAGGACAAACTCCATTTTTAATTAGCACCCTCGAGTCTCTGAGCTGTAATAAAAACTCCCAGGACGGTTGGAAAATGATATTGTGCCATTTACGGAGATAAGTGCTTTCCCAGTCTTTGGCTCGGACAGAAGTAGGTTGTGTGTTGGAGCTCCACTTAATGTTTACCTGGCTCTCCGCCACCGCTTTACTGTTCTGTGGTGTCTAGACGGAGGCGTTTCAACACAGATGTTTACGGTCCGTGACCTGCGCCCGCTCCCTCAGGTGAAGTTTCTCAATACGCAAAAAAAACATTTCTGGAGCTCTGGGGACGACATACAAATCACTCCACGCAGGTCATCCAGCGTAATCCACGTCCTCAGAAGACCTGAGATCCCAGATTCTTTTAAAAAGACGTTTTACTCACTGCAGCCGCTAAACTAAAAGTTCCAACGTGCAACCGCTCTGAAATGAGTGAACGAACTCTTCTCATCTGGTTTAATTCAAGCCTCCAGAAGCCCCGAGATCACAAACTGGTTTCAAAGGATGTGATTTCAACTCTTTAAAAGCCAAAACTTTCGCCGTAGCTGCTAAGCTAAAAGTGTTAGCATGCACCCCGTCTGGAAAGGGTGCACGAGGGCGACTTTAGTCCCATCTGCTTCAGTTGTCTTCCAGAAATGTTGAAGTGTGGAAACGTAGGAGGAGATGATGTCTGAATCTACAGTTTTAGGATGAACTATTCCTTTTATTTCAAAGTTTTCAAAGTTTTTTCCCCTGCTTGCACATCTCTGTTGACATCTTGGTGCACCCTGATGCCAACATGAGGATCCTCACAATGCGAGGACGGATGTGTTGACCGTGTCATGAAGAGACGTCGGCCGTGATGAATCGCCCCGAGTGACACATTGAAATTCTCCCGCTGCCACAGACGGAGGAGGAATGTGATGAATGCGCCTTCGTGTCACAGACATAAGTGCTCCCATAGATTACTGCAACACATCGGACGCCAACCTGACACAAATGTGTTTCGATGACGGCTCATCTTTCTTCCCAACTCATCTCTTTTTTTTTTTTTTCTTCCTTTCCTCAATATGCCAAGGACCTTTGGACAAACAGGTTAAAAATATCATCCAATCACAGCCCTGTTTGGAGACAGAAGATTGAGCGGCGGACGGTTCTGAGTTCTTCGGCTGTGGACTGAAGAGCAAAGATCCAGCGGGGTGCATAAAACACACACATTGTATTAACGAAGACAATATCTGGGCCGTGCCGCGGCTTCAAACGCACCCATCTGACTCCGCCTGTTGTCGTATCAACAGGATTAAAGCATTAACGGCTCTTCTTCGCCACATCAAAACAGGAGACGCATGCTGAGAACGTCCGACAGGAGCCGGCCATGTCTTGGCTTGTCAGCGGAGAATCCCTGAGGAACATTTGTTCGCACTCATCGGTCGAAAAAATAAATAGAAACACCCGTCTGATCGCTGTGAGAGCGGTATGACGAGCATCTTGCAGCTCATCCCTCCTCGCTCTTTTTAAACCTCGCTGCTCTTCTACCTCTGTGTGCAGCTGGGAGCGATTTAGCTGACGTCGGTCCTGTGATGGAGTAACGAGGGTGATACGGGATCGCGACCTCTGCTAAAGACCTGACCAGCAACTCAGACGCAGAGACGAGAGGCTTTCAATCACCGTCAGGGTCACACTTTTTTGTAAAGTCACTTCAGCATCAGTTAGTAATGACCAGCTGGTGAACACAGAGAAGCATGTAGCTGCTAAAGAGACAGATATTTCCCTCAGGAGCTGGTGGAGACCAAAACAGAGCTAAAAGGCGACTTTAATTCATCGTGCATGTTAATGCTAATGTTGCTTTTTGTCTGTTTGATGTAAATAGACTGTTAACATACGAGCGACAAGAACTCATGGACCACCCAGCGTTAACGTCCTAACATCCCTGAAAACAATCCTGTTTTTTTTTACAAATTACAGCCTAATTAGATGATTAACTTTGTCTATTGTCCTGCAAAACATCAGTGTAGCGATGTCTGGCTGCAAACTGGAGAATTTTAGACTCACAAAACGGTCGACATCTGATCCTTTTTGACATAAAACGTAAATATGTTACGCAGGCAGTGTCGCAAAACGCTCGCTTACATTGCTGAAGCCTGACGACAGAGCAGAACACATCCATCGTTCTCACTTCGAGCCTTTGGAGTCGCTCAGTGTCACAAAAAATTTAACTGAACTCATACCAAATCTACTTGCTGATCACCCTTTGAGAAAGGTTAGTTTACAGTTTAACACTCTGAAAATCGATTACTGCAGGATGAAAAGTAGCACAACCTGCTCACAAACAGAAATGTAGAGATCATTTTATGCTGTTGGAACTAAACTGAGCTCCTTTGATCGAGAAAAGGCCAAACAACAAGTCAAAACCAGAACTCGGAGCTGGAGAACCTGTTTACACGAGAGCAGAAAGATGTTTTCACAACAGCGTTGATTTATAAGCAGCGGTGGTTCTGTGGTTCTGTGGTGACGAGCCTCCGGGCTGAAGCTTCAACGCTGCTGGAGTTAAAAAAGAGACGCTGTTATCAATCTGCGCACAGAAGCTGCGAACGAGCAACAACCTGAACACTTTGCGCGCGGCCGACGTGCGTTTAATTAAGTCATTCAAGATCTAAACTGTCAGCAAGCTTCAAAATCAAATGAAGATTGAGAGATAACGACGAGGCGAGGCGATGAGGTCGTCGGCCGCCGTTTCAGATCGTGTGACCTGATGAACGTTTGAGCTGATCTCACCTGCGTGTGTTTACACCGCGCGCTAACGATGTTTCACTGAATGTAATCTCTCCGCCCGCCCGTCGTCTGGGATGCAGCTGTTCTCTTCACTGGATTTTGTTTGTTGTTGCCGCAGCATTGATGAGATCGGCGCCTGGATTACGCTCGTTTGACGGCTCCGTGTGACAAATCTGTCGAGGCGAGAGACACGGGGGATCGAGGTCAGAGCGCAATCTGCAGAATACAAACTGAATTCGTGATTCATTACACGTCTGTGTGTTTCAGTGCGTGACGCGGGGCGGGAGATAATGAAACCCCGACCTGTTTTATTGGTTTATTACGCTGCTGTCCATCTCCTGCTGATTAGCATAACATCACCCGATTCTTTTTCATATCACACACCAGTTTCTCTCACCACAAATTACTTTGTCAGAGTCTAAATGACTCCTGGAAAAAAAAACACACACACAGCAGCAGCGTTGAATCAGAGGACTGTATTTGCAGGATTATAAAGTGATGAGGGCGATGACAGGAAAGGCTGCTTCCTGTCCAGACGGCGAGGACGGGGTGCGATGTGCTGATGTGGAACACACACATCCCCGAGGCACATCCAACCGCCTCTCCGCACGCCGCCCATTATCTCCCATAGGGTACAAAGCAGCCCCGCTATGGCGAGCATTTCCTGCTTCCTCTCCCGGCGGCACGGCCAGGTATGTGTTCGAGGCAGCGACATGACTTCCCACTGCAGCCACAGCTGGAGGACGGAGGACGGAGGATGGAGCGGAGCATCTCGCTGGGTCGTGGCCTCGGCATTTAGTGGGCAGGAAGCGTTGTTAAAGAACAAAGCTGCTCTGTGTGTTTTGAAGTTGCAGGAGCGTGCTCAGTGAGGGCGTGAAGTTCTGGGAAATATATATAAAAAAAATGTAGTCTCACCCTGTTAGTTACTGTAGCTCAGCTGAGAGGAGATCAGTGGGGCAACCTCAGCAGACACAGGGTTCAGATTTGATTTGATTTGGCACAATGTGCTCTGTTTTTCCAGACTGCTAATCTTCATATCAGGAGCTCCATCTCTGTAGGGCTTGCATCTCTTCAAGTGCTTCGTTGGGGTGAGCTCTCATCACAGCGCTCTGGATTGAGCTGTAAATAAAAAGTTGCCGTTGTGAAACCGTTAGCATGAACAATAGAAGTATAACGAGGCGGGACAAGTGTTTTAAATAAGGGCAGCATCACCAGAGTCAGTGCTAACTGCTGCTAACTGTATTTTTCTTATAAATCCTTGACTGTAGCTACTGTTAGCTTGTTAGCTCAGTTAGCCTTGGAGCTAGCCAGACTACCAGGTGGAGTCTGTTTACACTCGCACAGGAGCTTTGGAGCGCTAGGAGGAAAAGGCTGTCAGGTGCTAGCTGGTTAGCGTGCTAACTTCAGTAGACACCTCCGACACAGTACATAAATCTCTTTGACGTAGCGTTGAAACAGCGCAGCTATTGACTCACGTGTCAGCAGAGACAAAGAAGTCGTCCTGAGGACAGAGGAACAACATCGAAAAAAATAAATCACAATTTCACACGGCGCTGACAACAAGATTTGTCATTTCGCTCGGAGGACTTGGAACAAAAACACGCATGATGAAGTGAACTTTCAACAAGTGTGTTTGCGTTATTTCGATGATGCAAAATGTCATAAATCTGTCGGTTTGTCCTCCGTCCCTCCGAGGGCCTCAGGTGACTCATTCCTGCCGTGACGGCTGAAACAAAGACGCCGGGTTTGTTTTGCCACTTTGTTTAAAGACTTCGCCGAGGAACACGTCTCTCCCTAAACGCACAGCTTGGGCCCGAACAAAACGTTTTCCTTTTCATGCATCTGACACGGCCGTCCGTCTGCTGCCTGGCTCGGCTTAGCTTGATGCATCTGTTTGTGGGGAGGAGAAGAAAAAAAAAAACACCTGCATATCTCTCTCCCAGCTGAATTGCTCAGAAGTGCTGCCAAGTAGAACCGGACAGATGTGGGGGACTGGATCTGCAGCAGACAACTCCATCACTCTCCCCACTCATCCCTGTGTATAAATCTCTGTCTATCACGGCCGCTGCAGTCGTCCTCTGAATCCCATTAGTTTTTGTCTGTCGCAAAGGGCGTTGGGGAAGGGCGCCGGGAGACGAGGAGGGAAGTGAAAGGAAAAACATGGAGACAAAAGAAGCTGCCGCCGCTCGACACGCTGCACCGTAGGTCAGCGGCAACGTGTGTGGTCCATCATGCCTCGACGTATTCTCATCCTATGCGGTGGCGCGCAGCCATCCACGCGTTAGACTAACGACGTGTCTGCTCCTAAAAAAAACGTGTCGAGCGGCGGCAGCCTGAGTCACAGAAGAAGTCAACGAGGACAAGATGTCACAGGCCGCTTCCTCAAAAACCGCTCCCGCCTCCGACCAGATTCTGCGTCGCCATCACGAGTGTTTTTCTGTCCAGAGCAGCGACGTGATGTCCGCCGATGTAACAGAGTTTATTATGTTTACTGGAAATGTTAAACCTCCGTCTCCTTTTTTTCTTCGTCAGTCTGTCAGATTCTTTCATTCTCGTCTGAGAACACAGTTTTTCCTCAAACGTTTGCTGGCGTGAAGAAGACAAAAAGATCTTTTTCACCCTTCAGCCTTCAGTTTTTCACCCGCCCTGGATCTGCCTGTCCGGGCTGATTTCATGAGTCAAGTCATGAAGTCCAACATCATAAAATCCACACATGCGGCTTAAAAGTTCACTTCAGGTTTACTGGAACTCGTTTTTATAGTTTTGGCCACGAGTCTATCAATCTGAATCACATTGTGACTGAAGTTAATCGCTAGTTTGATGTGTGAAAACGTCGCTTTTAAGTCGGATAAGGCAACAAACATGAAGAACAAGTTGTTAACAAGCCAGTAATTTAACCAATCAATGAAGTTATGACCCAAACTGTACATTCAGCTTCCTGAACACTGCAAAAATATGAATTCTTACCACATATATATAGAAATTTCTAGTCAGATGACTCTCATTACACGAGAAAATTATTTAATACTCAGGATTTAGTGAAATACTCTAAATGTTAGCAAATAATCGTATACAGAAAATGAGGCATGAAAGGCAGATTTAAGATACATTTTAGAATATAAGATGAATTCAACGTTAAACAAATTAACCTCATCTTACATCTTGTTAACAGAACTTTTTGCAGTGTTTACTTGCAGAACTTGGATCGTTCAGCTGCTCCGACTTTCAGTTTAACCTCCATTTATCAGCGTAGCTCCAAATAAAGTGGTTTCAGATATCTTATCCGGCTTGTTTACAACCTCTGTGACTGTTTTGTTTCCCTCCTCGTCAGACTGATGTCTGCGTTTATCTCAGCAATGATTGGTGGGCTGATAGAAATGTTGCCGTATCCACAAAAGTAAAGCATCGTTTTATCAGAGTTTTATCTGAGAAATATGGAGTTGAATTTCCATGTTGGTCTCTAAAGTTTGTGCAAAAGAAAAGTTTGAGTTTTCTGTTTTCTGGTTTTCAGTTCCGAGAAACTTTCCCGGGAATATCTTTGTAATTTGCTACTTAAATAAAGGAGAATGTGGACGGCTGTGGCTCAGGGGTAGAGCCAGCATCTTGTTAGGTCGTAGGTTCGATTCCCCTGGTCTGCATGTCAAAGTGTCCTTGGGCAAGATGCTGAACCCCCAAACTGCTCCTGACGTGCTGGTCGGCACCTTGCATGGCAGCCGCCGCCATGAATGTATGTATGAATTACTGTAAGTCGCTTTGGACAAAATGTAAATGAAAAATGGGAAATTTCTCGAAATCAAAGCACCAAAGTTTAAGTTTTCTCAAATTCACCTGACCTGCTGAACCATCTCTAGGTCCTGGATGACAATTACAGTTTAATTCCCAAAATTATACAGATTTAAATAGTTATTTCCCAACCCAATCTCTGGAATACAGGTCAGCCAAGTACACAAATTAAAATGAACACCAGCAAAACTGTCTGTAAACTGCCGTTGTTCGTTTGGACGCCTTGTAGCTTGAAATTACGTAGAAAAGAAACGCAACATTACAACCTGGTGACCGCGGCGTAATCACAGGAAGCGTCAGGATGCTACAGCCGTAAAACAAAACAATACAGATGTTGGTCGACTGATCAAACTGAAGAATCTCGGCCTGTTTCAACATATTAATGGTTTGATTTGATTCCTGTGTTTAAAGACGTATAATCCACTCAGTGTTTTGGCTCTTGGTGGTTGCGAGACACCTTTAACCTCCGAGTGTTTCCAAGTCATCGGCCCGTCTTTACTCCGTCTTCTGGAGACGGAGGAATTAACGTCCTGTTTTAATCATGTGAACCAGATGTGTGAGATTGGGAACGTGCCACCGTTAACGCCGCTCACCCGTTAAGCCTCGCGCGGAGGCTTTCGGGCTGCGAGGTGACGCATTTCACATTTCTGTTTCACACTCGGCTTGTCGGGCCGTCTCACTTCACGCTGGTAAAAATGCACTTTGGCACCGCCAGGGTCCCTTCGGGGTAATAGTCGAGGCCCAGTTTCTTGTTACAGTCTTGTGAACTTCGACGATGACATTCCTGCTCCGCTAAAAGACACGATTGCTTCTCGTAGCTCGGGAAAAGCGTCCAATCCTTTGACCTGTGAATTGGATCTCAGGGCCAATAACCGGCGTGAAACATTCTTGGTTACTTCCTTGGCTTGTCACTTGGTACGTATTAAATATTGGACGTGACGGGTGTGTGTGCGGTGGGGAAGGCCAGCGACTACAAAGGCATTATTCACTGTGAGAGACAGAGAGGAGGGGGAATGAAAGCCAGATTGGACAGAACCAACAAAGGTTGTTAGAGCAGAGCAGGAGATGAAAGCCCGCTCCATCGGTTCAAGCGTCCTGAGAGAAAGAAGTGCTTTCTGGACGGGTTCTGAAACGATATGCGAGGCAGTGAAAGTCACAGCTACGGCGTATGGTTCTGGTCACGCTCGTTTAAAGCGCCTCGCCCCCCCTCGCTTCCCCTCGCTTCTGCTGGAGCGTGAAAATAAAAACAACACGTCCGCTTTCACGAGAATGTGGGTCCGACCAGCGCCAAGAAACGTCGGCACTCAACGCTCGCTGCCTCGACTTTAGACGTATAGAGTGTGAATATCCAAGAGTGGTTGAGCTGAAGTGAATTATATATTATACATCATCTATATTTAAAGGAGAAGATAAATTAAAGAACAACCTTTTCTTCCCGTTTTACTGTTTCATCAGCGTTGTGGGAAACACGTTTCCTTTAATGCTGCTTCAAAATAAAAGCTTTTAAATGACTAAATAACACGGCTCCCAATTCTTATCTAGGATCATTTTCCAGGACTTTTTCAGTGACAATCTAGCTGATATTAGCGCCCATATGCTAATATCTTTCTTAATTAATTACCTTATAACCTCAGTTCCTTCTTCTCTTGTGAATTACAGTATCATCATGGCCGAACAACAATAACTTTGACTGCTTTCATCAAGAGAAACAGTAAATATACAAACAAAAAAATAAGATTAGTCTCTTAAAATGAACTAAAATGATTGTGTTTTAAGATACTAGACAGTCTACTAGTAATACCACACTGTGTTGTGTAGATTTTGGAGGGTTTAAATAATGTTACAGGACATTCTGCTCTCTCTCTGGTGAAGACTGGTCGACTGTTTTCCAAGATTTTCCAGGTTTTCCAGGGCTTTTCTTGTGAAGAAGTTGTAGGAAACGCAACGTTTGTTACTGACGTGTTGGCGGCGATTCTTCGATCGAGACGAGCGCTTCATTGGTTTGAAGACACACCTTCACGAGGAGGTAGAACAGAGATTAAATCTGCAGTGAAACCCTGATATGATGTTGATGTGTTGCTCTTCTCTCGCCTGGAATCTGTTGGCGGGGCGACGAAAAGAAAAGCAAGACGTTCTGCTGCGAACGTGCTCGTCGGATGTCTCTCAATACTTCACTGTGAGCCGATCGGTTTCCAGAGAAGACGATGATCTTCAAAAATGGAAATATGGAAAAACAAATATACAGATTAATTCATAATAACGG
>OMLP01026109.1:13803-36957 GCA_900302685.1 Spondyliosoma cantharus | reverse complement strand
GATATAATGACCGTAAGTAACGAGCACGTCTGATTTGTTTTCCCCTCAGCTCATGAGCAAAGCAGGAAGAGGACACTGGCAGCAGCAGCAGGGCTCGGCAGGGTGTTGTCCATGATGTGACGCCAAGATAATCCTAATAATACACCAGGAAGTCCGCTGGCAATCAAACGTTTACCCAGAAGACAACTGATGATGTACACCACTCTGCCAAAAGCGACCTGTTTATCGTCGTAGTAGTTCTCGTCGTTGCAGCGCGTTTGAATTGTGTCTGCGGTTCTGGTCCGGTTGAATACGTCAGGTGAAGAACAGCGCAGGTATGATAGGTCTTCTGGTTTTCTTAATATAGCTCCTCGTAACGTAGATACAAGCGAACTAATGGTTAGTGTTAATTGTAATGGTGACAACCCTTTGGACAACCAGTGTAACTCACCTCTTGGGATCAGTAGGGGTCTTGGGGGGGTCGGGAAGACACACGTCAAGCCAAACTTCTTTAAGAAATCTGTCAATTTAAAGTTGTCCGTCGCTATGGAAAACGTACGTACGACGTAAAACAAAACTAGGACTGAATTTTGATTTATATGAATCTTGTCATTAATTCGTCTCAAATTGCACCCACTACATAACAATGTTAACATTGGTTACACGCAGTGCCAGCTCTAGCCCATTTGGGGCCCTAGGCGAGATTACTCCTCGCTTTCAGAGATGGGTGGTGAGGTTGATGTGGTAGCCATACGGTCCATACTGTTAAGTTTGTTGTGTCATTCTGTGTCATTTAATAAATTAATTAATAAAGTTTGATATAAAGTAGGTACTGTACAAATAAACTTTATTTTATTTGCCTAAAACCTAAATTTACTGTAATTGCTAACAAGCTTGTACCATTCAGTCACAACAACAACAACAACAATAATGATAATAATAATCATAACAACAACAACAACAACAACATAGCAGTGCGTAAGAGACCACAAACAATTGGCTAAACTTACACACTTCTCAGAGTGGTGTGGATGTTGCATCAGAAGGCTCCTCTCCAGCAGCTGTTAGGGGCATCTGGAAATATTTTTTGAGCGCATCTAGACAGATAAAGAGTAGATTCACTTATTACTGTACAAGCAAAAATAAAAATAAAAAACTACAACAGGCAAAATAAGACAAAAAACTGTTGCAGCTTGCAGCAGTTATTTGCACAAGTGGTGTGTTCAACATAACATTTATGATTAACTTATAATAAAAGATTCACTACTATTTCACAATAAACAACACAGAGTACAACCTGCACCGGGTTGGGCTCCACTTTGATTCATGATTCATTTATCCTTCTTAGTAAGTTAGCTATCAGTGTCATTGTCTAGCGTGTTAAGCCAGCGTTGCTTCAGCAGTCAATTTGTTTCCGCACACAGCATGGCTGAGGACATGAAGACTCTTGAGGAAAACTTCAGGCAGCAAAATAAAAGCTGTTTCATCCTCGGCGCCTCTGGGGAGACGGGCAGGGTGTTGCTTCAAGAGCTGCTGGAGCGCAATATCTTCTCCAAGATAACTCTCATAGGAAGGAGACAGCTCACCTTTGAGGGCAAGGAGTATGAAAAGCTGGTCAGTGGATCGATTTCCTTAGTTGAATCCATTATCTGAGATTCATGTAGAGTAAACTTTTGCTTCTATTCCTCCAGGTACAAGAGGCGGTGGACTTTGAGAAGCTTGATGACCATGCTGCTGCTTTCCAAGGTCATGATGTTGGCTACTGCTGCCTGGGAACAACCAGGGCCAAAGCAGGGGCTGTGAGTTAACTTTATAAATCCAAAGAGGGTGAATTCATTAAGATGTTGCTGTTGTCCTGAAGCACACAATTACTAATACAATATAAATCTGCTGGGATTCAGTGAGGGTGATAGTTGGTGGCAATGATTCAGCAACTTCTTTGCCATGTACAGTATTAAGATTGACAGTAGAGCCAAACGTTCACATTGGCTTGGCCAACACATTTGCCAATATTTGCTTATTACAATGTGACAGCCCACAGAAATCATGTGTTGTCCTCTTGTTTGTCCTCCCCTTTGACAACAAATATATTGGTATCGCTATAGATGTAGGCCAGTAAGTAAGCAGGAAATTGTAGGCCAGAATGATTAACACTTGTTTAAGAGAGCAGTGTTATCACATAGTTGTCTATTCAAGTGGTCTTAAAAAAAAGGCATAAACTTTATGCATTTATGTAAAAAAAATTAATATTGCTTCTGTGTTTTAAATATCTTTATTGTAAAATTCAGTGTCGGTTGGGCTACAATTTTCAGCTGAAATGTATCTGTATATGTAATGCATGTTTGTTGTGGGGAAAAGTGCTGTACTGTGAATGAGCAATTACTACTATTGGTAGCTAACTAATGCTCAAGCCAGAGATTACAACAGAGGAGTATTACAGTTCTGGGTAAATTTGTATATCACTGCAAAAATAATCGCAGCAATTACACGATATTAAGGGATTTAAATTTCACAAGGAAAAAACGCTATTTGTCCCATGTAGTGAGTTTAGTTTTAGTTTTAGTCATTTAGTTTTTCTAATTGGCTAGTTCACTGACTTTAAAATAAACATGCAGATTTTGAAATCAAAGCTTTTGCACTTCTCACTGTTAAATACCATCAAAGTGATTTTTTTTTTCTGTCTGTCTTTTATTCAAGGAAGGATTTGTCCGCGTTGATCATGACTATGTTCTGAAATCAGCAGAGCTCGCCAAGTCTGGAGGCTGTACACAGTACCATCTGTTGTCCTCCAGAGGAGCTGATAAAACCAGCAACTTCCTCTACCTCAAAGTCAAGGTATCAATGTCCTTTCCCTAATGCTTGCATTACTGGAGTCTTCTTTTTATCAACTAAACCTTGTGTGTTTCTCTCATTAAATGATGATATTAGACAGCCACTGCAAGATCAACATGAAATTGATTTTCCTCCAGGGACAAGTGGAAGCAGATATTGAGGCACTGGGTTTTGACAAGTATGCAATTTACAGACCAGGGTGAGTGATCTGATTTACTTAATTCAAGGTTATTTATTTGTCACTTTACGTCACAGGGTTGTATAACAAAATGAAAGAGACAAACAGACAACATATATACAGTTATTTATAAACCTATGCGACCACAAAATAATTATGTAGCGCATTTTTTAAATATCCATCTGAGTGAATGTTGCACCATGACGCTGAAGGTAATATGGTCGACACTTTCACACTACAAGTTTGATTCCAGGTAAACTGCTACAACCCAGCTCGCTAGGGAAAAGGAAGCAACATAAAACCAGATGTTATGGTTGAAATATAAATAATTTATTCACCAAAGTTTAAACTAAATGAGAATAATAAAAAACGGGGGATGCCGAAAAAGGAAAAAAGGGCCGGTGGATGCTACTCACATCAACAAATAAATATAACAAAAAAAGGTCTCCGAATCTGGAGCAGTGTGGCCTTAACAAGGACAACAGTGACAGTAAACCTACCTAGACCTCATCTGGTAATGGTGGTAAAACAGAAATACAAAATGAACAGCACCCAACACAGAAAACCAACTAATGTGTGCGATCTCAGTACTAAATGTACTAACCCTGGCCCAGTACCATGACACAAGCCAGAGACAACAATACAGAGCATACAACCGTCCGAATCAAGTGTGGTGAACTGGCCACAGGGATCAGCCACCGTGACTGGCAAGCTGGCAAACCATTTAAGAACTCAGTCCCTGATTGCTGATTTCGGATTGGCGCACCTGCACCGGACGGAGCTGCACCAATCAGAAACCGCCACTGGAACCAGAGACGAGGGAGGAGCCTGATCCGGAGCCAGAGAACAACTGAGCAGGAGAGGGAGACCAAAAAGGGGACAAAACACATACACACCATATACACACATGCAGGTGTAAAAAAGAAAAAACACTGTTCATCAACTTTGAACAAGGCCTGTCAAGTGGAAGAGCTCTATCCAGGGTGTTGTGGTGGAGACAGGTCTCTCTAAAGATATGGGCGCAACAGTCTGATTTCCTATTGCTTGTTCCTATTGCCATGTCCTCCATTGCATTCTCCTGCTTTCATTACGATTACATTAGCCAGGAGCAGCCTTGAATCCAAGCTGGATTAGCATGGCTCTCATCTGGACTCTCTTCTTCTCCTCGTTGGAACAGTTGGGCTGGTTAGGTTAGATGGCCGAAAGATGTCATGGGCAAATTTAAGAGGCTCATAATCCAAAACCCAAGTTTTTTTCTTCAATGCTGATGAATCTATTTCTGCCATTGGCAATACATGTTTCAGTGGCAAAAAGAACAGTTGAAAAAAAAAAAAACATGTAGCGAAATATTAAGGAGCTACTGGCCACTGCATCTGCATGCGCTACTGTTGCTATACCAATCATTTCACTCTTCCACGTGCTCATATCAGATTAGAAAGTGTATCCAAAACTAAAAGGTCTCAACATGAATTCATCATGTACAACAGAGGAATTGAGTATAGTGCAAACAGTTGAGAAAGATCCCTCCTGTCAACTTGGCCAACACCAAATATTTGCACAGATATACCTGCAATATGAATCCTCTTGCAACTGAATTGCAGTAAGTTTTGTTTGGCCTGTGAACATTATGTCAACCCACTACAGGAAATGACCCCATAACAAATTGGGTTATGGTAGTATGGAGGTGGTTTATGACATCTGATAGCTGCCATTAGTTCATGATGAATAGGGGAAGTGCAGCAGAGCAAAATTAAATCTCGGCTGTACAGGTTATCAAAACACCATACAGCAAACAAGTCAGGGATGAATCACAATTGGGTCGTCTGACATTTTAATGTGTGAAACACAAAATAAATAGTCAACTTTGTAACTGTGGTGCATACATTTACATTTACATTTTACACACCAAAGATAACATGTGATTGCACCCTCTTACATGATGCACAGTGTGAATATATGCGATTGTTTATCTACCAAAGTAGTAATCTTACTACAACTGAGTCATACGATTATGATGTCATCAATACCTTTGCGTTTTCCTCCAACAGGGTTTTGCTGGTAGATAGGCAGGAGAGTCGGCCTGGCGAGTGGCTGACCAGGAAATTCTTCGGTGCCTTTTCTTCTGTCTGTTCCACGTCCATGGCGATCCCAATCGAAACGGTGGCAAAAGCAATGGTGTCAAACACTCTGATTCAACCTGAGCAAAAGACGGAAATCCTGGAGAACAAAAACATCGCCAGTCTGGGAAAGAGTCCAGGAAAATAAGAAGAGGGAGCAAGCAAGAAATACACTGAGGTGAGTAAAATATTAAATAACTTACATTGATGAAGTGGCAGTTTGCACTTTAATATTACACACAAATATAACAAATGACTATTAACAATAAGAAGAACATAACTTAGCTTCCACAACAAAACTCTTCTTAAGATTGCACATTGGTAACATTAATAGTTCTAAACTTATGACCAATTTTGCTATCAAGTGAGATTAAAGCATCTGCCACTAAAGGTTTTTGTCTTTCATCTCAAGATAACAACTCATGATCGGGCAAAGACCTCTAATGGCTGTGGTAAATTTTTACAGGATGAAATCCCCAGAAAACTTCAGGAAGACTTTCTGTGTGACCACCGGCTCCAAACTTTTCATTTCATTTTCTCTTTTCAGATAATTTCAGGAGCTATAGAGAAGGCTACACACAACACACAATAATCACTTTGTCATCATCATCATCATCATCATCATGTTAAAGGGATTTCATATTAGGCCTACTCAAAAATATACATCAAGTTATCCGTGAATTTGGTTGTTTGGTTGTCAGAAAAAGTGTGTTTCTATTAAAGTATTTCTTGTAGTGGGTCTGCTTGAATGTTTATGGAGAAAACATCTTGTGAAGCAAGCAACATATTTAGCAAATCCTTAAATTGTATTTGATTTCTTTTCTTCCATGTTGAGTAATATATATGTAATATTTTCATATGAGAACTATTGCCAGGCTTTCTGATGTTTCCCATTTGTGCTCTGAAAAAATGCACTGAACAACTGCTTTAATGTTGTCATAAAAGTATACTCTACTTTAGATTAAAATATTGGATGTTTTAATATGTTTTCATTGCATTATTATACATATTTAACTCTTTGTGTGTATGGGTGTCTGATTTATGAAATAGATTCCATAATGGCTGTGCCAACATTAATATCTAGTGTCTATATCTGAGTAGTATATATTGCTTGTATATACAATACATCAATGTGATGATATATCTCTGGTAATATTCAGTATTTGTTCCAATTAGATTTAACAGTGCCTTTAGCATGCGGATACAATGCCACCAATTGAAGATATACATTTCTGTTTCTCCAGTGATACCAGTAATGTAACACGATTAAATAAGTTTGTTGATAAGGAATTTTGTCTATGTTTCTAAAGTTAAATGGTGGTCCTACAAGTTAAGATGAGTTTGACTGGTTAGAATACCAGTGTTTCAGTTGGTGGAGCAGGGCACCCCGTGCAGAGAGGATGTGTCCTCGAGGCAGCGGCCCTGGGTTCGATTCTACCCTGAGTCCCTTTGCTGCATGTCATCCCCTCTCTCTCTCCCCTCATTTCCCGTCCAATACTTCAGCTGTCCTATCAAGTAAAGGCACAAAAGCCCCCAAAAATAGATAGAAAAAAATTGTCTTCGTAAGAAGCTTGTTGGGCTTTAAAGGTGCCATTTGCAAGAAAGTTGATTTTTGAGTCTCATTCCCAACTTGTCAAATAATGATGCTCTGGGATTTCCCAACTCATCAAAAACTGAATCTTTGGAATTGTAGGACCACCACCCCAAAGCGTCAGTTTTTGACAGCTTTTCTTCCAAATAGGACATTTCATTCTGTACCTTCGCAATGCAATCGCAAAAATTGCCACGAAACTATGGTCTTTTCTCCCCAACGCACACCTTATTAATACATTTGAAAGCCTGCTAAATGATGTTTACAAAACAAAGTTTTTATGTCATGTTCATAAACACATTTTAGAGGCCCACTTTAGATAAATGTGAAAGATTCCCTCTCAAAGATTTGTATGAATAATTTGATTTTTGAAGATAACGATGGTGACTATGCAACCTCTAATCAAGTAGATCACAAGCCTATTATAACAGCAATAAAGTAAGCACCACAAGAAGACAGTATGTAGTAGTGATCTTATGGTATAGTTGCCAGTTTGGCTACAAACTGGTATGGATTATAGCAGAGACTCATGAGGGATTCTTATGGCTCAGGGGACCTTCAAATTTCAAGTGCGCATGCGCTGTCCTTAAAGCGTTGTCTTTGGTGGAAAATAAGGATGACAACTGGACGTGTTGAAGTTCATAGTCTCTCTCGCAGTTTGGTTTACTACAATAGTATAGAATTAACAATCTTTAAGTTAACTTGTGCTATCTGCCAAGCCACAAAGTGACGGTGACGATAATTTCTGATATTTTCCCCAGCCTATCACCGAGGCAGGAAGAGAGCACCGTCCGTACAGATGAAGCAACCAGGAAGTGTCCTAGCAATCTAACCGTCACTCCCACGGACGGATCCATGGCTGTTCCTGCCAGTGTCTCTTATGAAATTACTGGGCATCACTCTGGGAAAAGCTACCGGGCTCTTAGCAGTCCTGGTTGTTGTCATTGCAGCGGTTTTGAATTACTTCGACGACCCTGATCCGGATAAATACAGCAGGTAAAGAGCAGCGGAGGTTTAAGCTAACGTTAGCTTCTCTACCAGCCAGATTCTGCACGTCAAGTTAGCTACTGTCTTACAATGAATACATTTAAAATGTAACCATCGTTAATGGGTAGTGTTCGCTATAACGTTAATGGTTTTCTGACCTTTGGACCGATAATGTAAACGTCAGAGAGAAGCAAAGCTCATATTTCTCCTTGACTTACGAGCGTTAAGCCAACCCCCTTTAAGAAATCCGTCAATTTAAAGTCTAATTTCTTTGTGGAAATAGTACTTACTATGTAATACAAAGCTAGTACTGGCTTTTGAGTTAAATGTATCTATCTTATCATTAATTGTCACATATTGCAGCCATTACGTATCAGTTTTTAATAATTAAGAACCACCAGAGTTCGACGACAGTTTGTGACAGAAGGAACACAGCATTTCTTGTCATGAATACTATATAGTGACACTGAGTGTAACTTACCTGACTGCTCAGTGAATCTCCTGTCAATTACCCAAATGAGTATGAAAACATGCCTTATGTCACTATAGTAAACAATGTTTGCACACTTTCTTTAGCATTTGCATACATTGCCTACATCAATTTGTCTGATTTTATTATTACCCGAGCCTTTGCAAGGTGCTAAGAGAGCAGTCAATTTGTTTCCGCACACAGCATGGCTGAGGACATGAAGACTCTTGAGGAAAACTTCAGGCAGCAAAATAAAAGCTGTTTCATCCTCGGGGCCTCTGGGGAGACGGGCAGGGTGTTGCTTCAAGAGCTGCTGGAGCGCAATATCTTCTCAAAGATTACTCTCATAGGAAGGAGACAGCTCACCTTTGAGGGCAAGGAGTATGAAAAGCTGGTTAGTGGGTTTGTTTTCTCAGTTGACTCGACCACCTTAGATTCAGCATGCTGTCCAGGGTAAATTTATATTTGACTTTGTGCTTTCTATGTCTCCAGGTACAAGAGGTGGTGGACTTTGAGAAGCTTGATGACCATGCTGCTGCTTTCCAAGGTCATGATGTTGGCTACTGCTGCCTGGGAACAACCAGAGCAAAAGCAGGGGCTGTGAGTTAACTTTATAAGTCCAAAGAGGGTTTGAATTCATTAAGATTGTAATGTTGTACTGCAGCACAAAATGACCAAATTGAAATACATCTTTTGGGACTAAAGTGAATTGAGCAATGACTCAGCAATTTCTATGCCATGTATTAACATTTCCAGCAGTCCCAAACTGATATTGGTCTAGGCTTATGTATTTCTGATTTTAGCTGTTAGTATATCTGTCTTCTTACTGATTCTTTGTTCTGATTAGCTAATTTGCTGATTTTAGTATGAAAATGTGAATTTTTACATTTTGTCAACTACATACAAGCTTTGGCAGACTCCTGTCAGTGTTGTCAAAATGCCATCAAAATAATTGTTTTCATGTTACTCGTTTGTTTTATTTCAGGAAATATTCGTCCGTGTTGATCATGATTACGTTCTGAAATCAGCAGAGCTCGCCAAGTCAGCAGGCTGCACACAGTTCCACCTGGAGTCCTCTAGAGGAGCTGATAAAAGCAGCAACTTCCTCTACCTCAAAGTCAAGGTACCTATTTCCTTTCTTGAATGCTTGCCACATACTGGAGTTTTCTTCTCAACTAAACCTTACCTGTGGGCCTCGTTAAATGATGACATTGGACAATCACTGAAAGGTCAACGTGAAATTGATTTTCTTCCAGGGACAAGTGGAAGCAGATATTGAGGCGCTGGGTTTTGACAGATATGCCATTTACAGACCAGGGTGAGTGATCTGATTTGCTTAATTCAGTCATTTCATAAGACACACTTCCAATATGAGATAAGAAAATCAAAAAAAGAAAAAACCTGCCACAGGAAATTACTCCTAAACAAAATGGATTGAAGGACTATGGAAAAGGATGTTGGATGCTATTAGTTAATAATGCATACAGGAGCTGAGCAGAACAAAGCTAAATCTGGGCTGATGCTCAGATTCATCCATGTCTTCATGGGTTCTTAGTTGAAAACTTTATTTATAAAGCAATATTTTACTCCAATGTCTCTGAATTTTGTCGTCTACCAGGGTTTTGTCACAGCACACTTTGTCAATGGAGGAAAGATACTAATATCAGTGATGGCTGTGCGTAATATTCCAGTGCCCTAGTAAGTCTTCGGCAGTGAGGCAGCCAGTGCAGTACTACCACAAAACTAGAAAATATGTAGAAATATTATGCTTTACTAATGTTCAGGGACTGTAATCATATTTGTTTCAACCCCTCCCCTGCTGACAAGTTTAAAAAAATTCCATTGAGTAAACAAGGCACTTGTGACATCATGTGCCTTTAAAAAAACAATTTTTTGTATTTGTACCAAATACAAAATTGTAACTAGGTCAACTTTTTCCACTTTCGTGCAGACCAAAGAAAACATGTGATTGCACCCTTTCACATGATACAAATGTTGATTGTACTTAATTGTTGATCTACTAAAACAATGCTAGTATGTACCTATTGAGAACTGAATTTTCTCCACTGCCCAGTAGAGAAACATGTGATTTGCCTGCAGTCCGGACAAAGCTTAAGTCTTCAATCCCTTTGTGTATTCCTCCAACAGGGTTTTGCTAGTAGATAGGCAAGAGAGTCGACCTGCCGAGTGGCTGGCCAGGAAATTCCTCGGTGCCTTTTCTTCGGTCTATTCTACTTCCATGGCCATCCCAATCCAAGTAGTGGCAAAAGCCATGGCGTCAGCCACTCTGCTTCAACCTGAGCAGAAGACGGAGATCCTGGAGAACAAAGACATCGCCAGTCTGGGAAAGATTGAAGGGAAATAAGAGAGAGGAGGAAATGAAGTGAGGTGAGAAAAATATTAATGGTTTTCACTGATGACTTCACTGACAGCTTGGCCTTGTATGATATACAAAAACA
Organism: Spondyliosoma cantharus; assembly: GCA_900302685.1. NCBI lineage: Eukaryota > Metazoa > Chordata > Actinopteri > Spariformes > Sparidae > Spondyliosoma > Spondyliosoma cantharus. The sequence goes on along the minus strand of OMLP01026109.1, from coordinate 26,345 downwards.
GAAAAAAAACGTATTAATAATATACAAGCGGTACATTAACTTAGTTTCCATAACAAAACTCTTTTTTCAACCCCATTTGCTATTAAGTCAGATGAAAGTCCACTTATGGTTGTGGCAAATATTTACAAGATGAACTTACCAAAGAAAACCTCACCCTAAGGCTTGTTGCCTTAGGGTGAGGTTGAGGGTGAGTCTAAAGCTGTACCTGTACAAAGTTAAGGCTCAGAACTCAAAACTAATAGTTTCCTTTTCTCTTCTCAGATAATGCAGCAGATATAAAGACGACTACATGCTACAAATGGTTAGCACATCGTCATCATCATATTATCAGAACTTTGTCATTATGCCTATTTGAAAATGTACATTAATATATCCATGATTTTTCTGTTTTCAGGGAAACTGTGTTTATATGAAAGTGCCTCCTGTTGTCGGTCTGCTAGATTCTATAAAGAGCAAACATCCTGTGAAGCTAACAAAATATTTATTCTTGAAATTGTATGTGGGTTTAACTTCTTTGGAATGATGTATGTAGTGAATGTAATATTTCCAGCCAGGCTTTTTGATGTTTATCATTTGTGCTTTGAGACAGCACATTGAAAAACTGCCTTAATGTGGTTTCTTGGTTTATTCTACACTTGATTAAAAACATAATTTTTATATCATTGTTATACATCATTAATTGTGTGAGTGTGTGATGTATGAAGAATATTCCATAAAGGCTGTGTCAATAATAATATCTGGTGTGTGTGTATATATATATATATAAATATATATACACACACACATACATACATATACATATGTGCTATACATCTGTGTAGTATGTAATATACAATGCCATAAATTAAAGATTTTAATTTTGATTTTTACAGTGATAACAGCAATGGAACAATTTTGAATAAACTTTATTGATACTGACGTCTTTCTGCATGTTTCTGAAGCTAAATGATCGTCCTACAAGTTCAGTAGTCAAGTTAAGGTCTTGACTGCTATATTTGATGAATGAAAATTCATTTTAACCCATGATCCCTTATTTCAACAATCATTTTAGAGCCATGTTAAACAATGTCAAACATTAAGAGCATTGTTTTCATACAAAAATCTAACTTTGTTTTCTTTTGTCAACACTTTTTATTTGTCCATTTTTCTGTTTCAGAGACAATATTCAAATTAAATAAGCTTGCTCTTTTTTCTCCTTGATCTTGCAGCGCCCCCCTGTGACGTAATGCGGTAACACCCATTATGACAGCTTATTGTGTTGTGGCCTGAGTGTAGTAACAGCTTAATATGCCTTTAACTGTCAAAAGTTGCAATTAATTTTTTTAATTCTCCAGAAATTATGAAATGCATTTGTGTACATTAGAGCCCCATGAAAACATCATCATCAAAAAATAGAGTAAATAGAGTAAAATATTAAGTTAAAAATAAATACAGGAAAACTTGGAAAGTGTCTTTGTGTACCTGAAAAGCACTATGTTAAATAAATGTCTTATCAGATGTATTATTAAAGTTTTGTGCCAGACGTCAATCCGGGATATCTTTCCTTTTATGATAAGATTATGATCTCAGGTTCACACAAATAAAATAAAGTCCCATACCTTTTAATTGAAGACTAGTTTTACTTTAAAAAAAATAGTAAAAAGACACCATAATAATTGAATAACACAAAATCATTCCTTTGAAGAAGTCATTTTTGTATTTTACTTTACCTCTAACTTTACTAGCTGGCAAGAGGTTTATATTTGATGACACAGTTCATCCAAACTATGTTTTAACTAAGCTTCAAGTAATGGGTGGTTCAAACAATAAACCCATGTAAAGTTATCTTTGTACTGTAACAAGGCAGTCAAAGCTTCAACTGAAATGCACTTGTATACACAACAGACTAAAAACAAAAGTTTGAGTACGTAGAACTGACAGTCACGTTCTTCTTTTAAGCAAAATATAAAATATTTGCCTAAACATGTCTACAGCTCCTTCGGCAAACAACAAATATGACTTTTATACATTATACTGCACATTTCATCAAAACACACAAACGACACACTCCCCAGAAGTGACACTGAGCAGGACAATTTCCCTCAAACTGACATTGTTTGGGGAAAAACATACACTATCCTCTTCCTCTTTTCAGCTTTGGGTGTTACCATCTTGGCCATGCAGCAATTAGTCCAAAATGAGGAGCAGCTGAGTTGATCTGCCTATCACAGCTGGGAGTGCATATACAATGGTCTGGATCGGTGGTCTGGATCTGTGCTACCTTTTCCAACAGTGTGGCTGCAGCTTGAGCTACTGCTGGATATGGTGCTGCTGAAAAAGGCTTTACAATGAGCCCTACAGAATATTTCAGGTAAGTTGTGTTCAACATGCTGTAGGTTTCGATTGATTGTAGTGACGTCATTGCTCATCTAAAGAAACACTGGATGCTTGTGACCTTACCTGTGCTGTCCTTCACTCTGCAGGCTGTTTGTCCTTTGTCTTTGTCTGCTGGACAGTGGTGTAAACTGTGAGGATACACAAAAAGGTATTGGGGGATCTGTCAGTTTGCAATTTTGCCAGCAATGTGCCTTCAATATGCTTTTAAAATAACAGAGGATTAGTTGCTTATTGGTTGTAAAAATCCAGAGTTGTACTTGAATAAAAGATTGTTTCAAATATGTATTAGTCCCCCATTCAAATACTACTTGAGTGAAATGTACATTTGATATCAGTCACTAAGTATTAAAAGTAACTTTCTTTCAATAATTGTACTTTTTTAGTATCAGAAGAATTTACAAACCGTTTACCATGAGTCGAATGATCATCAGATCTGATATTCAGTATTTTTCTGATGATTATAGTTGGTGGTGGAGTTAAATCCAATTGCAGATAAATTAATGGCTTTAAACATGCACAAGGTTGGCTCTGATATAGCATGCAACATGCAAAGTGGAGTAAAAAGTACAATACTGGCCTCTAAAATATAGTTTGGAAGTAAAAGTGTCAGAAAATAGAAATACTCAAGTAACATACAAGAGGGACACAACCACATTACTGAAGTACAGAACTTGGGTAAATGCACTTGCATTCCGTCACTGGAGAAGTCTGTACAATATCTGTCTTGTGTTTTTGTTTGAAAAGGTTATGACCTACGTGTCCAGGCAGGACAGACCCCAAATGCAGTCCACAGTGATGGAGACCACAAAAGATGGAGTGAGCCATCTATTTTAAGAATCCCCACAGCTGGTTTCAAGACATCAAGTGTGGCCAGAGGGCAAAGTGGCAGCCAGCCCACTCAAGAAGATCACACCACTGACTCCACACTGACACCTTATCCTGCGCATAGAAATGTTCCAAAAAGCCAAGTCAACCTTGGAACCAAAGCATTCCCTTTTCCGGAAGGCAAGAAGATTCATCAAGCAAACTCTGAGTCTGTATTCTCTACGGATGCAGTTCAGGTTCGACCCCATTCCTATAGTCTGTCGAGAACCAAGCTGACGGGAGGGTTTTCACCTCAGGCAGAGGAAGCTCCAGTGGGGTTTGGACCGAGCAGAAGGGCCCTCATTTATTCACACGGAAGCACAGAAAGTTCAAATATCAAAGCCATCAAGTCCGAGTCTCACAAGAACCCATTCAGACCCAACACATCGCATCTCCCAACTAGGCCCGAGGTGAGTGGAAATCCTGGCAGTAGTTCAGCAGGAATAGAGAAGACATCTGAAGCAAGAGGATATGCCCATGTTCGCCACATCAAGCCTAGTAATGACAAAACACAGCCCCAAGCTAGTTCTGCTGCAGGTAGAAAGTTCTTGGAAACTGGTAATCCATTTGTAATACAACATCAGGGAAAATGTAACCATGATTCAAGCGAAAGACGGCTAACTCTTAATTACAATACCAGAGGAAAACAGTCCAGCAGTTGGCATCCTCGAACATCAGGCACCGTCCAAGGCAAATTCAAACCTTTTCAAAGACTTTCTAGAAAGGATCCCCCTCCTCACCTCCACCCACCAGAAATGGAGCCCACTCCGACAGCTGCAGGGACAACGCTGTCCCCTTATTTGAACTCCACAGGTATCACTTCATCAGTTGTCCCTTCAGTTGATGGAGAGTTAAGCACCACGTCTGCTTCACCCATGCAGACGGAGAGCCAAGCTGGAGAGTCAAACGCCACGTCTGCTTCACCCATGCAGACGGAGAGCCAAGCTGGAGAGTCAAACGCCACGTCTGCTTCACCCATGCAGACGGAGAGCCAAGCTGGAGAGTCAAACGCCACGTCTGCTTCACCCATGCAGACGGAGAGCCAAGCTGGAGAGTCAAACGCCACGTCTGCTTCACCCATGCAGACGGAGAGCCAAGCTGGAGAGTCAAACGCCACGTCTGCTTCACCCATGCAGACGGAGAGCCAGAATCCAACGCTTGTACCTCAAGCATCAAACCATGATGGCCAGTCTGAGAGTTCAGCAGAAGTTGGACCTTCCATGGAAAAGGACAAACCATTAACAGTTTTTCCTCTGACTGTACACCCAGCAGAAGAGGAAAAAGGTGACACGGTTGTCTCAAGTCCTTCAGAAAAAGATCAGCCTGAAGTTTGACTGATGCTGTTTTGGCAAATGTCAATATTGGTGGCAACACCAGCAAGAGGTACGCCATTGTCGTGGAACTGATGCATTCTTGGCAACCTCTCTGTGTTTGGAGCTGTGTCTGTTTGCAAAAATGCAAATTGGTACCGGCTGTCAGTGGTGAAATAACTTGTTGTTAAAGATGTGATCTGTTTTTCCCCGACAGGTTTTAAACCTGCTCTGCTGCTCGTCCAGTGTCTGACTTTTGAAAAATCATTAGTTTTTTGCTCTGTCGTCTTTACAAACTGGCTTTGCTGTAGTAAATAAAACATCTAACTTATCAGAAATGAGTTTGGAGGTTAAACATTAGTCGGATATAGTCTGGGGTATATTTTTGAAATGTTACAATTCCTTACATTAAACATTAACTGTTAATAAACCTCAGGCATTTGTCCACAATTTGACATTGTGATTAAGCTGTTATCACAGCAGCTGTTAAACTAGCCTTGTTTTTTTTTTTTGTTTTTTTTTGTTTTACATAGCGTTTGTCAGTGGTGGAAGAAGTGTTCAGATGTTTTACTAAAGTAGCAATGCCACACAGTGAAATTATTCTTGTACGAGTGAAAGTCCTGCATACAAAATCAGAAGTATTATCAGCTAAAATCTTTTTAACTTCAGTATCAAAAGCATGTAACATGCTGAAAAATGGTACCTGTCAGTGATTTACTAGGAAATCAAATGTTTTAGGATTTTACTGGTGCATAATGTGTATGATGCATTTTACTGCTGCAGATCATCACTACTCAAAAATTTGAGATATTTTAGTGTTTCACTTGATATTTTATTCCCCCCAAAGTAATGCAACACATTTAAATTGACTATTTATTCCTCGAGTGAAAACTCGCTAAGAAGGCGCATTTCTCTGTCAGGCTGGTTTCCAATCATGTTATCGCAGCATCATTGAACAACGTCTCGATTTAAGAAAAAAAACAAACAGGCACTATGTTTTGGGAAATGTTTACTGCAAGCTTTATATGCAAAGCGATGGAGAAATCCAACACCGCAGCATGGAGCTTAATTTTTCAACAGGACAGGTCAAAGGTCACGGTCAGGGAGCTACTGAGGTTTGAGCTACTGAGGTTTAAGCTACTTGCTGAAAGACATTTCTGCGCACTTTACGCAGGGACAGAAGCTCACATGCACCTGTGTCGCAATATCACTAATTTTGAGTGGTGTATGCCTCACAATGAATAATTATTTGAGCATCTTCAAATAAGAAAACATTTAGGCCTAATTTTATTGGCAGTTGTCCTTCATCAAACTCCTATCCAATCAGCCGTCCCAGCTTGTTGCACTCCTTCAGACACAAATGCTAAAAAAAAAAACCCCAACAATGTGGTAGTTCAAGATGGCTGCAGCCTTGTGTGGACTGGAGGATTATCACAATTACTTTTCCCCTGCACCTATGGCAAGCCAATTTAACATTTAATAGCTAGACTGGATATGTATTAGATATCTGTAATTCAATTCTTCCTAGTCAAAAAGAACATTTCAGATATACACAATTACATTCTGGATATGGAGAATGAACATTCTGGATATCTGCAATTTAATTCTTCCTAGGAAAAACTCCCATTTCAGATATCCAAAATGAAAAACTATTCCAGATATTCAGAATGTAATTTTGAATATCTAAAATACATTGTGACTAGTAAAAATGTCATTGTGGATATCCACAATAAAATTATGACCAGAAACAATACAATTGCAGATATCCATGAAAGTATTGTTGATATCTGTTGACGGGTAGACAGGATGCCATTTTAACATAAAAAGGGTTCATTGACTATCCACAATTATCTGAAATGAAAATGACTAGTAACAATTGGATTGAAGATATCTAAAATGGGAGTTTCTCCTAGTAAGAATTCAATTGCGGATATCCAGAATGTTCATTCTAGATATCTAGAATGTCATTGTGTATATCCGAAATGTTCTTTTTGACTAGGAAGAATTGAATTACAGATATCTGCAATACATATCCAGTCCAGCTATTAAATGTTAAAACTGCCACTTATACTTTTTAAGGATTTTTAGATATCTTAAATTTAGTTTTGACTAGTACAATCAAAGTTGTAGATATCTTTAAAATACAATTTCGACTAGTAAGAATATTATTGCGGATATCTTTAATTACCATTCTGACTAGTGAGAATACAATTTTGACTAGGAGAAATGCTATTATGGCTATCTAAAATGTAATTACAGATAGGAGTGTGATTCGATTAAATGTTAAAACGTCTTGCCATATGCACATGTGTGACCAGCAGTGTCCGGGCTGCAGCACACAGGTGTCATAAACTAAATCGAGCTTTGGCGACATCTAGTGGCGTCTACCTGGAAGTGCTTCTTGTGACCCGGCCCTTCTTTACGTCACCCGACGTCACCAGGAAGTCCTCTGAAACCAAGGCGACATCATGGCAGAATACACAGACCCACGTGAGTGCAGTAAATAGCAAGTTTAAACCCCCCAAAACTTAAGCTTTTTTAAAATGCAAGCTGATGTTTTGGCTGGCGATACTTTCTGTTGCGTATATTGCGAGTGAACTGTGTCTTTGTTTGCGTTCACGACGCGTTAGCAGCCGTTTGCTCGGTTGAAACGTTAAAGCTAATTTGTCTTAGCTTACTTCAACGCTGCCAGAGTAACCAAGTGTCTCTTACGTGCAACTGTAATATGGTGTCGTTTTTAACAGACTGTGATGGAGATGCTGAGGAGATGCCCGAGCTCTCTGACGGTGACGAAGATGATGACGAAGAGAAGTGGCAGTGGTTGGAGGAGGAGGACAGTCAGGAAGTTAACGTAACCTGTCTCTTCTGTGACAGGTGAGATGCTGCTGGAGGAAAGACTGCAAACTTTGTGCAACAGCTAAATACAGCAGGCATTTGGATGAGTCAAGGTTGCCATGTTAAGTGCACTGCACTGAATTTCTCAGAGGTGCACTGTGTTGTTTTGGGGAGGAAATTGTACTCAGAAGAGAAAGTGATTTTTGTTATGCCTCACAAAAACTAAATGGACAAACACAATTTGTTTTCACGACTGAATAAACAAACTGACCTTTAAGGACAATACAATTCCGTACTGTTTTACTTTGTTTATATTTGGCGGACCCTACCACCTTTTCTAGCTTCAGACAGTGTTCTCTGGACTGTATTTTCCTCTGTGAACAACTTGTTTATTCAGTTGTAGAAAATTATTTTCTTTTATTTCTGAGCTGGTATTATTATGAGGGATTCACAATATATATTGGACCGATAAATTATCAGCCCGATAATGGAAGACTTATATTATCGGTTATCGGCAGATAATTAAATTATATCTGATAAATACAACCGATAATGCAAAGCCAAATTGCTTTAGTTGATTTAACAAGTGCAGCATTTACACACAGTTTGCTGTTGTCATGAGCTGTGGGTGGTGACCAAAAGTGCGAGATCGCGGATACAAGCGGCTGAAATGAGTTTCCCCCCGTAGGGTGGCTGGACTGAGAGAAAGGGTAAGGAGTTTGGTCATCCGCGGAGAGCTCGGAGTCGAGCCGCTGCTCCTTCGCGTCGAAAGGAGCCAGTCCCTTAGGAGGTGTACCGGGCAAACCCAACTGGGAGGAGACACCAGGGCAGACACAAAACGTCCTTGGGGGAACATTTATCTCATCTGACCTGGGAACACCTCGGGATCCCCCAGGAGAAGCTGGAAAGCATTTCTGGAGTAAAGGAGGTCCGGAATACCCTTCTGCCTCCACGACCCATCCTCGGATAAGCGAAAGACAATGGATGGACTGATGTGGCGTTATGCACCTTTTAAAGTTGGTTTGCCAGCTGCCAATAAACACAGAGAAGAAGAAGACGAACAACAACAATGCTGTTGTCGCGTTCAGGACGTAGAGCTGCTGCACCTGTGTAGAGCCACACGATTTTGCTGGAGAAGGCGTTGTTTGTCAGGTTCAGAAGAAGACAACACAATTGTAACTTGCAATGTGTGTTCAGCGAGTGTTTGGAGAGGAGGGAAAAAGTCTTGAGTTTAACACAAGAAATGTTATTGGAACGTCTGATAATAAATCGTCCATCTTTCCCAGCAACATCAATATCAACTAAAGGTTATGAAATTATTTTCAATATTAAAAAATGTGAAATGCTGCGAGAGGCAGGTAATCATCATGTATCGGTATCAAAATACACATTGTGCAGCCCTCAATAATTTTGTAAATATTAAAATTCTGAGCTTGAATTTCTTCTCCAAAACTACAGAGTGCCCCTTTAAAGGAAAGGAAAAGGAAACTGCGTCATAGAGCGCCACATTTTCTTACTTTTCTTTAGAATTAGATTTTCCAGACCTTCCTTGATGGGACAGAATGTGACTGTGTTATCTAAAATAAGCTCCTTACATGTATCTGGAGCAGAAACAATAATGACATGTTTCATAAATAGCTCTTCACATCCTCTCTGATGAATAATTTGTTCAGTAGATAGAATCACATGCCCTAGTGTCCTAAGACTCACCTTGTGGTCAGACAGCAGCAGACAATCCCAACGTTTCTGTCTTCATTTTCACTAGTTTTTTCTTTTCTTTTTTTTTTCTTTCAATTTAAATGCTCAAAATCAGTCTCAGTTTGTTGTCTAGTTTATTTTTCATGTAGTCTGCGCAACAAAAAACAAGTCAGACCTCATTATTATTTCCTTCCTGCCAGTGGACTCTGACACGCAGCAAATAGATACAGTAATTGCAAATCTAAACTCGAACCACAACAAGTATTTCAGCAGGGTGCAACTGTTCATAAAGTTTGTAGGTTACGATCCAGTTTATTTTCTCATAAATCTGAGAAATCTGTTACTAATTTAGAAAGATTAATATGTGTGTGTATAATATTTGAGATGTTGTAATGCCACTGATTTCCCTATAAACTTTGTGTTCAAGGTTGCTGAGCTCTGTGCCTGCCACCCTGCAGCACTGCACAGCTGAGCACCAGGTCAACCTCGTAGACTTGATAAGAAAACACAGTAAGTAAACTCTTAAGCTCTCAGTATCTCTGAAGAGCCAGAGGATTATTCAGATTTCTGCAAATGGCTTAACCTTCTTTTCCCCTTTTTAGAATTAGATGACTACGGTTACATAAAGATGATCAACTTCATACGATCAAAAGTAAGTACTGTGTGAGTCTTAAAATGTCCTTTGATGTAAAAATGTATATATTGTTGAAATTCTATGAATTATGCAATTTTTGGTTCATTCATATTCAGTCCAAGAAAATATCAGAAAACATCTGCTGGAAAATGATCCAGTTAATTTCATTACAACGTAGAAGTGCAATAGAATAGATTTTCACAAATCTGTTTTTGTAGAAATGTGATGCCTCCAGTCTTACGGGGCTACCAGATGCTCCCTTACCCTGGGAGAGCGAAGACTTCCTGCGACCGGTCCTACAGGACGACCCCTTGCTGCAGACAGGTACAGCAAGTCCTTTAAAGTTTTATGACGCAGATTTTAGCTTATAATGTTTGAGTAACAGTCCCAACAGATATATGTTTCAAGAGGTTCAAAGAACGTAATGGCAACCCAATCAGCAGAATGAATGATGGCAATGTCCATTTCTGCAAACCACGGACATATTGAAACATTACATCTTTCTTTATGTTGCAACTTTACATTTCTTTCTGATCAGTTTTCATTTTTTGTTGTGACAATGATGTACTTGGGATCTGGTTGGGTTATGCACCAAAACCACTTGGTTAGGGTTAGGCAAAGATCATGTTGACTTAAAATACCTGTTTTGGTTGCCACAAATATGGCAAGCGATGTCTCAACTTCCTGGCAAAAATATCCGTCTTTTGTTGCGACAAACATGGCTGGAAATTGTCCTGAAGTTTCCTTAAAGTCCATTGGTGTCACCCTTGAAAATTCAGATTCAGAATACTTTATTGATCCTTGGGGGAAATTGCTTCAGTTCCAATGCCTGTGCAAATTACAAATAGACAATGAATAAAATAAAATAAAATATTAAAGTAGACATTAAGATGAAATAAAATAAAAATGAATAATAAAATAGTAAAGTAGACAATCTCTGGAAATATGTACAATATACAATGAAAATGAAAATGTTGACCTTCTCGCCTGTAGTGGAAGAAGTGTGAAGGGTTCAGCACAGTTCAAACAAACTAGTTTGTGCAAAGTGTCATCCACACAATATAAAGGCAATGGTTCATTTTTATTCTAGTGGACAGCGAGAAAAGCCCGCCAACATAGAGAAGTCTGAGAGGTGCTTGATTGTAGCAATGGAGATCAGGATGCACACTTCCAGGAAATGTTTTCTCCTAGATGGCAAAAATTGTGTTGCACTCGACTGTACAAAGTGTACAGTCGAGTGCAACACAATTAATGAAACGGAAGTAGTTCTCAGGACACTGCAGAAATTGTCAGATGTGATGCCGAAGTCTGATATCAAAGTGTCGAGAGGAACGGGCTGAAATGCTGTTCAATAATCCAACCAGCATTTTCTTTTAAGTGTAGTGGCTTTGCTTAATATGATTCTGATGACATTTGTCATGTCATGTTACCTGACTGTACCTACTGAACTGAGGTTAACTACAAAAGCAAAAATGCTGATATGGCTGCTCACACTACAAGATAACCAAAAAACGCATGAAATGTGTTTAATCTCAATCGGGACCCCATGATCGTGCAGCGTCTGAGGTGGGCAGTGAGGCTGTTGAAAGCTTGATTGGGACAGCATGATGTGCCGTTCTGTTGTGCAGTACTTGTCTGTCCTAAATTCACTGTAAATGTGTAAAGCACATTCACAACATTAACAAGCCTTGATTCAGTCCTCTGGTTTAATGTCTCATCAACATATTGACATTTAGTTATTTTGTCTCTCGATTAGATCCTGACAGGCCAAAAGCACTTTTCTCAGATCACTCACAGGGGGAACAGCTGCTTCAGACTGCTGTTCTGCCTGATTGTCGGATCCATCAACTCTAACACAAACATGATTGTTTAGTGTTTCACAAAATCATTTGTCATGGATTTTTGCTGTTGTCATTTTTCTGCCGTTGCTATTTTCTCTCAAGCAGCCTCAGCTTCCCAGTTTCCCAGAATCCCCTTGAAAAATTCCCCAGAGAAGGAGCTGGATTTAGTTTTGCGTGCGGGTGCAGAGAGCATTAGCGAAGTGAAATGGAGTGACAGAAAGTGTGACGTACTTTATTCAACCCCAGGCCTGTCTTTTAGCTGCAGTGCCCTGGCAGTAGAAGTTGATCTCTCTCAGTGGTGTATTTCTCCCTGTGTGATTGTTGAATTGGTGTTCAAAATGACAGCTTTAGAATTAGGCTTCACTGCTGATGGTCATAAAGCTTGTCAGAAATAAACCAAACACACCAAACAAAAGCTACACCTATTTCTTGTACGCAGTTTTTATTCGTTAGGAGGCTGAGGATTTCACATCCACTCAGTTCAATTTACTTCACTTCGCCGTAGTGTCCCCTCAAGGAGAACTTTTCATGCAGCAGCCATTTAAAATCCAAACAACCATGCAGTGCATAAATACAAAATGAATTAACAAAAAAAGGGAAGCAAACTTTAAGGTAAATAAATCTGAGATTAGTGGCATGAGTCACTTTGTTTAGTCTTTGTGTGCAGCCTCCATGTTTGACTTCTGTCTCTCCCTCTTTGTATTTCTGGCAGACCCTGAGGAGCTCTGTGACAACGAGAGGCCGGGCCTGTTGACATGCCAGTCGTCTGGGTCTGAATCCCATGATGCACTACACCGGAGGGCACAGGCCGCCGAGGAGAGAGCCTGCCGCTCGGAGGAGGCTCTTGCCAGGGCCATGGACGACCTGCACAAACTCAAGTCAGTGACGCTTCTCTGCCTTTTTAAGATTTATTTTTTTTTTTTAAATAACCACTTACGTTTATTTCTTGTAAAAAAAAAAAAAAAAAAAAAAATGTATTTCTAA
>OMLP01026098.1:9584-19948 GCA_900302685.1 Spondyliosoma cantharus | reverse complement strand
CTTGCCTGCATGTCTGTCTGCCTGCCTGCATGCCTGTCTGCCTGCCTGCCTGCTTGCATGCCTGTCTGTCTGTCTGTCTGCCTGCCTGCCTGCCTGTCTGTCTGTCTGTCTGTCTGTCTGTCTGTCTGTCTGTCTGCCTGCCTGTCTGTCTGCCTGCCTGTGATGTCACAAAGTCCCAGAGCCTACCTATCAGGTGCTTTTCTGTTGGTGTGGACTTTGACCTTTTTACCTCTCAGGATCTTTCACCTGCACAGGAACATTTAAAACACACTGAAGTCTGTTTTAAAGGGACTGACCTGTTTGATATCATCGGGCAGCCTTGTTGAGGATGTGAGCAGCTCAGGAGGTCTAACACTGGGTCTGTGCAGCCCGCACACTACCAGAACACCTGAACCCAAACGATGTGCTGCTAGGTGATGCAGCTATCTGCCAGCAGGTGTGTTGCTCAGTACCAAAAGAAGCACATTGGAATTGCTATAATTTTCTTTGATTGAGCGTTTTCCAAAAGCTGCAAGCAGCCATACGGCCGCCTGTTTTGAGCAGCATGTATCAGCCAGCAGTGCACTATATATATCAGGGGTCACCAACCTTTTTGAAACTGAGAGCTACTTCATGGGTACTGAGTCATATGAAGGGCTACCAGTTTGATTCACTCTTCTGAAATAACAAATTTGCTCAGTTTGCCTTTAGTTATATATGATTATTAATGATTAATCATACTAATATCTATGTGAAGACACTGATCACGTTGATGATTTCTCACAATAATTATCAACAATGACTTAACAAGGTGGGAAACAGATAATATCAATATTCAATTTTCATTTTTAGAACAGGCCTGAGGGTGACTCATGAGGTCCTTGGGGGCTACCTGGTGCCCGCGGGCACCGTGTTGGTGACCCCTGATATATAGAATACGTATAAAAATTCATATTCTTCAGAAAGTGTTTGATGTGGCATTTGTACAGAGACATATGAAATCAAGCTCAGGTTAATTAAATTCCTCTCAGGTTAGCAGCTCTTTCAGGCAGACTGACCCACCTCATTTTTCAACGCTAGAAGATAAAAAGGCTTCAAAATGAAAAGTCCTGGCTTATATTATACAAACTGCCATCATGTCACATGTGGTCTAACTCATGGTGGATTTACAGTACACAGGTTTAGTTTAAGCCTCATGTCTCAATGCTACCCATCACAGATTATCACACTGCAAACTAGTCTACTGAGTTTAAGACATATTACATATCATACACATTTCACATATGCAGTAGTTCACACCAAGACCTGTGAACACACAAGTAAGCGTGGCAAATTGACCCTTTAACAGCATTTATTTCAAGTTGTTCACCACTGGCTCTGACATCTCATTGAGATTTAAACAAAGTTATTCCTCTGTGGAGATCAAATGATTTGGAGCTTGGAGTCGAACACTGAGATTAGTTTCTCTTGGATTGGTTTGTCTGAGGGTGAACTGACAGATACTGTATGAGTAACGGTTTGAGATAACACAGGAAGTTTCAAATCTCAATCTCAACTGAAGTTTGTACTCAGAGAAGAAGAATGTGGATGTGGTTTTGTCCAGTGGAGAGGCTTACAGTGGTTACTGATGTTTAATAAGACGCCTGTGCCTCTCCTGCTCACAGGTTTGTACAGAGGGAATATGAGATGATAATATTGTCAACGGACATAAAAATCCATTCGTTTGCATTAAATAAATCAGGCTATGAATATATGGTGTATGTAAACACCACTGACTTGTTAAGGGGCACAATACCAAAACTGACCAGTGCATGGACAAAAGGTGTTCCCACCTGCAGTGTGTGACCTTCATTTAAAGTCCACAGCAGAGATACTGGGACGCAGGTCAAACCAGAAGTCAGGTGGTGAAATGCTACAGACCTCAAGCTGTAGAGGACATGTCCATCAGGAAAGACACGCAGCATGATGTTGTCTGTGGTGGTGTCGTGGATGAAGGACCTCTTAGAGTGCACAAAGAAGACATCAGGGACCCAGATCTTCTTCACCAGGCGACCGTCGAACGTCATGCTCTTGTTGGTGCTGCTGGTGAACGACAGGCGCTCGTCCTTCCAGTAGTGCCTCAGGTACAGAGTCATGGTGAAGTCCTGGTGGAATCAAAGGACGAGTGTATGAGACACAGAGTACTAGAGATCCACTACCAAACAACACAGAGCCATGTTGGAAGATGACCAGTGAGCAGTGAAAGAAAACCTTTTCCCTCTGGGATCAATAAAGTCTCATCTTATGCTGAAGACCTCATCATCAGGCAGCTGGCCTGACACTAAGTGGAATGAGACCACGTACAAGAAACCACAATCATATCTGCAGGTGTATGAAAATGCTGAAATGCTACATGCTCTGCTATAATGTAGTTTCACAGCGGCACAAGAAAAGTCTGAGCGACAGCATAAATGTTTCTGTAAATGTTAATAATAATAATAATAATAATAATAATAATAATAATACTTTATTTTTGGATAGGGACAGTGCACATTAATGAACATCGAGAACATCTCTGTAAATATGCCAAATTATAGCAGAGCTGCTAATTTGCATCTGTAGTCCCTACAAAAAATAAAAAACACAAATAGAAGAGACAGCAAATAAATAGATAAAATACAAATAGGAAAGACAACACACACATAACACAGTACATCACATATAATAATGCAATAAAAATGAATGTACAATAGTCTCATGTCCAGTTAGTGGTCGCACTGTTGGTTGGATTTGAGCCACTGTTTTAGTTGTCCTTTAAAAGAGGAGTATGTGGGGCATTCCCTTATTGTGGTTGGAAGACTATTCCAAATGTCCCCCCACAACAGACAACACGTTCCTCCCATACGAAGTCCTCCTGTGGGGAATCTCACAGTCTCCTCTATCACAGGCTCTGGTGCTCAAACCTCCCAGAGTGCTTTTCGTTATGAATTCCTTCAGAGGTGGTGGAGCAAGACCATGGAGACTCTTACATATAAAACAGGCAAATCTAAAAGTTTTGAAATTATGAAAACTTAAAAAATTGTGTTTTTTAAAGGTCTTGCAGATATGGATATCTAGAGTCTTTAGGGCTTCTTATAGAGAGATTCTCGGTTTGAGTGCTGTCGTACACGCCAGTGACCAGCTTGTTAAGCAGTAGTCTATATGTGAGAAGATCATACTACATAAATGTTGTGGAGAAGCTACTATGATCTATAATCTAAGGACCATCTGTCAACACTGAACACATGTCCACTGCAGTGCTACAAACCAATCCAAAGCTAATAAGCTATGAAACAAGCTGAGAAACCAAATGTAGCTTTGTAGCTGCTGTAAGTCCCAGTAAGGCTGCACTCACACAGGGAGGAGCATGACTGACGGGAGCTGAGACAGCGGGGACATCTGGCGTCTGTGAAGACCATCAAAAAGACGAGGAAACCTGGCCACTGTTCACTGCTGTTGGTCCACAACAGTCAACATTTAATTAGCTATTCAGAGTTTGCAGCTCTGCACATCTGCAGGCTCAGAGCCATCGGAGAACCATTCACTGCTGATGTTGGTTGCCTGCCGTGGAAGTCACCTCAAGCTAGAAAACTGAATTCATTAAAATGTCTTCACCGTTACATCTACAGCTCAGTCGGCTTTACAGATGAACGTCTGCATATAGATATGATTATTGAACAAATTGTTTTACACTATATTGGAATATTCAATAATTCCAGAGGATTCACCTCAGTTTGTTTCTGTTGGTCTTGACCATCAGGACACACGTACAAACACCAACATTCATCTGACAGGCATTCTGTCAGAAACTAACATGATGTTGGATTCTGACCTTTACCAACCTCTCTTGACCAATCTCTTCAATAATTACCTTTGGAAACAACAAACCCAGCTCATTCTCACGTCCAACACATTAAATACAGCAGCCTTCACTTCCATAGTCATCCTGTACTTATCTCTGGAGGGTAGCTTGTTGAAGAGCCTCCAGTGCAGTCGTATAGACAGCAAGAAGAAGTCTGAGTCGGGTGGTCGGGGTGCTTGGATGGGTCATGAACTCAGCTTGTCCTTGGGGACCAGATTTTGCATCCTGAGTATGCTACGTAAGTAAGTTAACGTACGTAAATGAGGTAACGTGACAGTACGTAACTGATGAACTGATGAATAATCACAGTTATTATTATTATTACTCACGTTGCCAAAGTTACGTGACTGAATGTAGTTCAGTTGAGATCATTTCATGAACATACGTAAAGTATCTTATTATGCCTAAACCTCACCAAACCACAACAGTTTCATAATGATAATAACTGTCCAAAAGTCCTGATGTCAGTTTGTCAGCAAGCTTTATTAGAACGTCTAACTGGACGCTGCACATGTGAGTCACCGTCTGAAGCTGAAGGCCACTGACCGAGCTTGTGTGTTTGACGTTTGAGCGAGAACATGTTTAATAATACATACGTACGCGTTCACTGTAAAGGAGTTTTATTCAGAAACGATTCACAGACTCCAAACTGTACAGAGTGCAGCAGCTACGTCAGTTCTTCCTTATCGAGCAGCACACAGACCCCCTCAGGCTGGACCCTGCTGTCTGCCTGCATCAGGAAGAATCTGTCACACTGTATAAAGTGAGGACAACCACAGGTTTTCTTACCATATCAACCTCGGAGATGCTGTCCAAGCTCTCCACCTGAACATCCACTCCGACAGGAATTGCAGGACCTGCCAAACAGAAGTATATGATGAGCATATAGTGTGAAGCAGACAGTAGTTATGTAACAGCAGGCAGTGTCGTCCAGCTGATTTATGTCACCAGTTGGCTTCCTTCCTCTGCTCAGTGTGTTTGTTTCTACAGTGACTGACTGCAGCTAACAGGTGTATCAATGTGTTTTCACTAGGATGCACAACGAGGAGGTTCAGGCAGCTCTACCTGTTACTGAGTTATTGTAATGTCCATAGTTACATTGTCTAAAATCTGAAAGTCTTTCTCATGAACTCCTCTACCCTCCACTTCTTCATATAAAGTAGTTTGTTATTTTTAAATGGGAAGCCAATAAGTGACATGTTACTAATATTCTGCAGCATAACGATGAAGAGAGACAACTTTTAATTTGCTTTAACCTGATAGATTGACACAATCATCAGTTCCTCCGAAAAGCAATGCAGAGTTCCTGCATGTCATATCATTCCCACTTAAAACATCCAAGTCTGCTGATGTTATGTTAAACTGCTGAGACAGCTACATGGAGAAACTAAGCTAACAGACTGTTTACCTACATGCAACCATTGCCAACTCACACCTGATCGGCCAACTTGGGCTACAAATGGGCTAAACCCAGAACTGTTCTGATGATAAGTCTCTTGCCTACAGATTCTTTGTTCATATGCAGATATGTGTTTGTTCGGATCAGCCCACAAACATTTTGGTGCATAGTATCACAACAGCTACGACATTCACAGGACATCACTGTGGTGTTACCACCAAGCAAATGTCCATTTACACAAAGAAATGTCTATTTAACAAAGTGTTAATGAAAACAAAATCAACAACATCACCTAACTTCGAACATACAAAAAAAAATCAACCAAACACACAAAATGCAAGTTTAAAGTCAGCAAACTGCAACCCATGTTTAAAAACATTATTAATTAACATTATTAATTATTATTAACATTATTAATATTTGTTCACACTTTACATGTGAACAAATATTAATAATCTTTTATGATTTAGGAAAAACTTACATAAAAGCAGTAATAATACATTAGAGGGATATTGAAGATATTGAAGCATGGCATCCTGAGAATCGTGCCCCATCACAACAGAAGTGGAAATGCTGACTGAATCGTGAACTGGGTCAGAGACCGTCTTCATTCCCACCAGCATCACCAACAGTTACACAGCTTTTACGGTCAGTTTAGAATAAAACTTTCTTAAGCTCCATGTGAACTTGTGGTGACATTTGGCCCACTTTCTCACTGTGATTTAACTTGTGTGGAATCCAGGAATTAACAGCCGCCTCACTTAAGCAGTGTATGAACGAGGGATGGCAACACATAACACCACAGGAAGTGTAACACGAGCACATCGGAATTCTGTTCATGGAAGAGAGCAAATGTTAACAGCACCTGTTGCAAAGATTTGCTTTTTAAAAGAAATATTCTTGTCCCATGAGTATGTTCTGTTGGTCAGGACAGGTTACATTTACTGTCTCATGCAGTCACAGTACAGGAGCTTTACCTACTGACTCCATCTCATTCAGTGTTACTGTAACTGATTCTTGTAAATGCTTCATATCTCTTTTTCATATCTATGAGAACTCTGACCTCTCCATAAGGATAACAGCATTACATGTGACCCATACACACAATGCTCACAGGCACTGAGCTGAAGTGGACGCAAGATTTACAGGCGATTTGAACCACTTTGCATCACTTATCTATACAGTCTGTAATCCAAAGAGATTAGCAGAGACACTAAATGCTAGATTAGAGTCACCAAAGCTCTTCAAATGTGGGGCTGTGGAGGGATCTCTGTGTTTGGGATTATTCTTCACTTACTGGGACAATGGCATCAAGTGTGTCGCACTTGAAACATCCTCATGTTTCACTGGATTGTTGAAACCAACTAAATCACCAGTGTCTACTTGGTCAGAGTGACGAGCAGCTGGTTTGTTGGTTTGTGGTGCTGAACTGAGTGCAGGCTCACTGTCACTGTCCAACTGTTGGACCGAATCCAAATGTCATGATTCACAGCACTCGCTGACTTTCAGACTTTGGAGGTGCATCCCCAGATGTCTGCAGGTCAAAGGGCCGTCCAAACCCCCCAACCAGACGCAAAGACTTTGAGGACTACTAGTGAACACTTGCTGATCTCAGAAGAAGAAGCAGAATCCACGTCAATCTGGAACTTCTTAGACCATGCAGCACCTCAGAAGATATTATTCTTCCACCAATATGATCGACATCGTTAATTAAAACAAAACAAAACTGAACACTCTGTGTATATCACTCTGTGACTGCCTCACAAACAGACAACAGAGAGTTCTGATGGCATTCACACCTCCTCTATGTTAGTGCTCAACAGTGGAGCTCCCCAGGGCTGCGTGCTCATCCCCCAGCTGTTCACACCAAGACTGCACTCCAGACATCAGGACATCTCTATTGTGCAGTATAAGGAGGCAGCACCATCACTGACTGAACAGAGTGCTGCACAGAGAACGATGATGTCGATCTTCAGCTGGTTGTAGTTGCACCATGTGATGAAGCTCTCTAAAATAGTCTCTGAGTGAAGACAGCAGGTTCTCACTGGAATCAAACATGTTCATGTAGCCATACCCTCCAGATCACCAACAACTACAATTAATACCTTTGATTAGATTCCTTCAGAACATATGATATGAGTCCTGACAGATATGGATGTAAACTGCTACTTGACTGGAGAAAGTCTGTCACGCTGACGTCCACTGTGGACATTACACTTAAAGAGACCTCCACGTGGGCACACTGACTGAGGACGACTCACTGTCATTAAATCAAACTTCTGGCATACATCAGTTTTGTGAATACTGTACATCATTTCACCGCTGCATCAGAATCACATACTTGCAATAATTGATCCATGAAAACCTCATATTATATAAACCTAATCCAAATTGGACTCATGAATCTGATACTGTGCACATATTGATGGCATGTGCCCTTGACTAACAAACACAACGGTGCTGCTGTCCAGATTTTTACTGGCCCAGTTGTGATGGATGCAGAGTAGCTCCTGTCTATACATCCAGATGTGTGCTACTGATATTACAGTTACACTGTAGGTGAAGAACCACACACACGCACACACACACACACACACACACACACACAAACACTGACGTCCCCTGTGGAGTCTATGGGGGACAAGGCTAACTATAATGGGAGGCCACTGAGCTTAGATTCTGTTAATGCAGAACCACCAGCTGTCACACAGATTTGTAGTGCTTCACTCATTCTATGCAGACATGTTGAAGGCTTAGTGTGCACTGAAGGAATTTGAATATTTTTTTTTTGGCTCATAAAATATTTACAGATGAAGATCAGATTGTGAAATACCAGACTGAGATGTGTGTGATGTTAAGGTGATAGGCCTTCTTCTTCACAGAGGATCAGTAATGTGATGATGAATCACACATGATGTGATTAACCAGGTTTCTCATGGTCTTCACTGTGGCAGTGAGGTGTGGTTAAGGAGTCGACTGCTGGAGGAGAGGGAGGAGTGGCACAGCTGGTGATCAGACAGCTGGACAGAATCAGGTAATCAGTCAGCTATATAAGCATGTTTGTAACCTGGTTCTGGTCTCCAGCAGCAGGCTGGGTCCTGCAAGAGGACCGGAGCAGAGACGGCCACCCCGGCCCCGAGGAGGAGGTTCCCGGCGGCAGCTGCACCGCACCCTACGCCACACACACACACCCCTGGAGCATGCACGGCTCAAGGCCACTAATAACAATCTGCCTTCCGTTCCGCAGGGCCCAGCCTACGTGTCTGATCGACCGGCACCCCGGGGGGGTCCTCAGACGCCAGGGCAGGTTTGTGGGCAGCCCGGCCATCTCCGGGTGGAGTGCCCCCTCATGGAGGTGGGGCAAGTGGTTCGGGTTGCGGGACCGTCAGCCCCCTCCCCCGGTTTGGAAGGGACGCCCTATGCTCTGCTGGACTCTGGTTGTGAACAGACCATGATCCACCAGCGCTTGGTTCGACCGGGGGCATTGCTAGAGGCATCGTGGGTGAAGGTGAGGTGTGTGCATGGGGATATTCACGATGGTGGCTCTGGAAATTCATTTAAAAGGGAAAAAGCATAGAGTTAAGGCTGGAGTTAGTACTCGCCTCACGCACCCTCTAATCTTGGGCACAAATTGGCCGGGGTTTGCTAGCTTAGCGGGGGAAACTATGAGGGCGTGGTCACGTACGTCAGGGAAATGTGAGTGGTGTGATGTGCTTAGTGGTGAGACGGGGCTGCTGCATCCTGATGCTGTCGGGGGGGCCGTGGGGCCGGCACTAGAGTCCAGGGAAAAGATGGCCTCCTCCACTCCGTACGGTTTGTACCAATTTGTCACACTCCCGTTCGGATTGTTCGGGGCCCCAGCTACTTTCCAGCGCCTCATGGACCGGGTACTGCGGCCTCACTCTGCATATGTTGCGACCTACTTGCATGACGTAATCATTCATAGTGAGACCTGGGAGCAGCATATGCAGCAGGTAGGGGCAGTGCTCGAGTCCCCTGAGGAAGGCGGGGCTCACGGCCAATCCGAAGAAGTGTGCGGTTGGACGGAGGGAGGTGCGGTATTTGGGATACCACTTGGGGGGCAGGCAGGTGCGGCCACAGGTGCAAAAGACCGCAGCAGTTGCAGCCTGCCCAATACCCAAGACGAAAAAAGAGGTCAGGAGGTTTCTGGGGCTGGCCGGTTACTAAAGGAGGTTCATTCCGGCCTTTTCAGAGCTGACCAGCCCCCTTACCGACCTGAAAGAGTGCCTCAGATCTGATCCAGTGGATCAGACAGCTGGACAGAATCAGGTAATCAGTCAGCTATATAAGCATGTTTTTAACCTGGTTCTGGTCTCTTGCAGTAGGCCGGGTCCTGTGAGAGGACCGGAGCAGAGATGAAGGCAGAGGCAGCAGACGTCCCGACCCTCAGCCGTCAGAGGGACGGCTGTTTCATTTTGTGTTAATTGTTTTATGTTGAGCCGCGTTTTTCTGCCAGAGCCCGGAATAAATGGTTAACCCACTAAGACGCTGTTTCCCTCCTTCTTCCGTCCATCCTGTGAGCCACGAATCTCACATTTATGTTTCCTGAATATGAGGAACAACATCAGTCATGACTAGTGTGCATGTACAGCTACTCATTAACATGTCGTTGACGACATGGCAAACATCAGATATTGGGATGAACTGAAACAATATGAATTCTTAAATGATTTGGCAATAAGTCAACCACCACAGGATGTCTGGCCTGATGCACCAGCATCCTTCCAAATGTCCCTGAGGAGGCCGGACCGAACACCAGGTTTAACTTCCTGCGGTCTGCATCAGGTCCAAGTTAGTCTGAATCTAAATGTAAACAGCTGTTACCTGTGTTTCATTAGTGAATCTGTCCCTGTGTCTATTTTCACATCTGTTCCCCCGTCCTGTTTTCAAGCCTACCGTATCCTTTGTTTGAACCACTTAGTGGAGGTGAGTCACCAGGGATGGACTGAGACTCCCACACACAGACTGAACCTGCATGCTGACGCCTACAGCGGCACCAGGAGTTTTATTGTGTCTTATTAATGTTATTGAAGTGACATAGTTGTGTTACAGTGATACATCAGGGGGACAAATCCGGAGGGAGGG
>OMLP01026097.1:24154-36105 GCA_900302685.1 Spondyliosoma cantharus | reverse complement strand
GTTCCACTTTTCTTTGTGTGTGTGTGTGTGTGTGTGTGTGTGTGTGTGTGTGTGTGTGTGTGTGTGTGTGTGTGTGTGTGTGTGTGGACGTGTGCGTGCGCGTGTGTATGAAAAATTGATGCTGTGGGTTTTGCTGTGTCAAGCGCGCTCGTGTACGTCTCTGTATTTGGAAATCCTGCTTGTCACACAACAATACACTTTGGCACCTCTCACTTCTCTGCAACTACCAGGCATTTGCATGTCAATAGCATCACTCTACCACTGTGCTTTTGGCATTTGCGAATACTCTGCTAGGAAACCAGGCAGCCGAAAGTCTGTGAGAGGAAACATCAGAATAATGCGCGGGGCGTTGCTGCGTTCATTAACACGCTATTTTCTCAAAATTCATCTCGGCTTAATTGATCATCAGTCACAGTTAAGGACTCTTAGGCGTGCGATTTCAGCACGGCTTTAAAAGAGCACGCATGTGCCTCGAGGGAAAAGGTGAAGCCACAGAAGTGCTGTATGTGATGCAGCATAGTCACACATAGTCACACATAGACGCTGTGATACTTTTAGATCAGAACAAATTAATTGCTTCCCCTTCTTACATTAAGTCTCGCAGTGTTACACCATATTTTACCAGGACGTGGACTATCTTTGTGTTTGCACATTACTGTAACTGCTGCAAACACTAAGGCACCTAATGCATTATTAGCTCATTTATTTTACAGGCAGCATCTGGGTCATGTCAGTGCTCGGTATATATATGATTCTGTGGAGCCCTTTCACACTGAATGATAAAGCTGACCTTTCAGTTTTCAGTGAAAGAACTGCAGCCTACTTACCTTAAATTAAAACTGTTATTTAGCTTATTAGGCCATGGGAAGATTCATTTTCTCAGCATACTTAACAGTACATAATATTGTAAGTGCACGCACACTAGGCTGTTACATTTCAGTGAAGCCCCAACAGCTTTCATTTTATTGCAAAAGAAGAAGAAGAAAAAAGAATTAATTAATGTCACATTCTGCTGAAATAGTTGATCTGCATTTTTAATCTGTGTCTGCAGAAAAACATAATTCAAAATGCAGTGGATGAAAGTAGTGAATTACATGCACTCTGTGCAGGGCTTCACTGCTTTTTGAAATGGTGCATAGCTAAGTGTTGTCCTCAGGATGATCAGCTCTTCAAAGGCCTGGCTTTGTATGGTGAGGATGAGGATACTTCTGTTTGTGTTTTAGTTCCTCTAATGGGGGATGGTGGGTGGCGAGGATGTTGCAATCACAAGAATTAATTTTCTCTATCCCTAGAAGGAAATGTCAACCAAATTGTGGACATTACAGCATCATACATTAGCCACACACTGCCAGCTTTAGATGTATATTGTATTCCGCTCATCACAAAGACAATGTTAAATCACGTCATCGAGAGGACTAGTCTCCCGGCCCAGAGGAAGTGTTTTGTACTTTATAAATAATTGCTCACCAATGTGGGTTACTCTTAGTTGCGTATCTGCATTTGAACGAGGCTGCGCAAATGGTTATTCAGGCCAAGGACAACTGCATGGCCTCTTTAACCCAGAGCAGAAGAGTCAATACTAGCCAAGGGAGGTGATTCATCTAAGATTTTATAATGCAGTGCCAATGAACTTGGGACTCTGATGGTGAGAAATCCACTCCCTGTTGTAATTAACAGCCAGACCTCAATTAACTCACAGCAAACCCTCAGTTCAACTCTATATGTTTGTGAAGTGTTAATAGCTGCTTTAAGAAAAATGCCCCCCCCCCCACTATGGTCAGCTCACCAGTAGCACGGATCCACTTGGATCACTGTTCAATGCACGACATATTGTTAGATACATTATTTAAAATGATGTACATCAAGCATTCGATGCAGAGTTTAAATAGGAAATAACCCATTTATCCCAAATGATACCCTCATTAATCTCACATTTTAATCAATCATTGTAAATATAAGCGAGTTTCCGTCTCAGGCAGTAACTCTAATAACTGGCGGGGAGCAGCATTTAGAACGAGAGGTGCAGCAGGAGGAATACACAGCCATTCACATCTGAAGTGATTGTCATAAACTTTGATTTGCTTTATATACGTAGTGCCAATGCCAGCGCTCTTCAGGTTTCTTGCACTTGCCGGAATTTTATTAGGGATTCATCCCAGAAGGCAAAAAAATCCATCCTCTTTTTTCACTGTAAGCCAAAAATTGATGTTAGCACTGCCATGTTATACGTGCTGTCCTCACAGTGGAGGAGATGAGAGGAGCTGCTGGAAATATCTACCGAATTCTCCTTGGTATGCTCGAGTGTATCCTCTCTAGGAATTCAATCATGTTTCACATATGCTCACCAAGTCCAATCAAATGTGTTGCATCTTCACAGATGTAGGATGATTTGAGCAACAACTGGGAAACACAACACTTAGAAAACCATCTTTTCAATATTTGATTTAGCTGATCACTCACACATGTGCGATAATACACCTGATGAAAATGGATTCTGAATTTGAAACACAACGAAGCCAGAGAAATTCTATTCCACTCGTCTATTCTTTTTCCGTGCCCCCCCCCTCCCCACACGAGCATCATGTAAAAGTGGTGTCAAAAATGAAAAGAAATGAAAACAAGACAAATAGTTTTACAGCCATGCTAGCAGCTCTTTGAAGGCTGTGTGTATAGACACAGCAGTGCTTTGAGCTAAATGTGACAGCATGCTAAAAATGATAATGCTAACACAAATTTTTCTTAGCTGCCTGATCTCAGTAGGACATAATGTGAGTGTGTCTGCCATCTTGGAGAGAGAGGGGCAGCAACCCCACTTAGACAAACAGGCACTTAGTTACTTATGATTATGATTACATTTTCTAATGATTATTTCAGACAGCAGTATGCGGTTGCATGATGTACATGTAACATAACATTTTATCAGTTTAATTCAAAGGGATTTTTTTGGGCATTAAACTTTCATCAACAATGTTGCTTAAGAATAATTTGTCAAAATATTTGGACCGGACACAAAAAATAGCAACGTGAACACTGACACAACTTTAGACTGATATAGTCTAACTATATATTAGCATGTCAAGACAAACAGAGACAGAAAGGCAACAACTGCAGTTCTGCGGTGGTTTGTCCAAGTGGTGTTGCCCATATTGGGCATCTACTCAGATCAGGTAGTGCCAGGGTTGACTATTTGCTATTTTCACCATCTGATTTTAAGTACAACTAAGGCTGATGGGAATGTCATAATTTTTTATAATAAAGTACTTATAAGTGTGGGACAAATGGAACGTTTGACATGATGATGGCACTAGATGAAAAGCCAGTGGATCATCAAAGCTACTATGATTCATCCTGACGAGACCATGAATTTAAGTACCAAATTTGACGTCACAGTATCGGTTGGAGAGATATTGCTCAAAAATCCATAAAGGTCATCTTCATGGTGGCGCCAGATGAAAAGTCCAAGAAGCCAAAGTCAGTAGGGTTAATCCTCTGGGGAACAAAGTGCTATCAGAATCTGTACAATAGAAATTAATCACAATGTTTATTTATAATAAATTCCGGGTAGGAAGCCCCTCCATCTTTTTTCATGGTATTTCGTGGTAAGTGTATACATCTGATACATCTAAAATGCATGTAACTAACAGTCCGAGATGCTCTGTAGATATCAAAGATGCTAGCAACGCAACACAGTACACAAAAGTATATATCAAAAGTATATATCTTTATATATATTTAAAGGTTACAATTACACAGACTCCACAATGCAAATCAACAGCCGGTGACAGTTGTTTGTGTGACGTCACAGTAATTCGGTCTGTAGTTGAAATATTTTACTGACCGAGTGAGCAGACCAACATTGCCACCAATCAAGCCACACAGCTGGTGATGCAAAAAAATTCCCGATGACTGATATGGTTCATGGTTTCCACATAGATATCCAATAGGAATTGGTCTATAATGGGCAATGTGAGACGTATATAACAAACACAATTGCCCTATTTTAATTAGATTTTCCTTGTTTATAGTCAATCATTTCCTCATTTCTGAAGACATGACAGAAGTCTTGTGCTCTTTCGTTAGCAGCACTTAAGAGCTGCGTTGGCAAGGTGATAGAAATTGCATACAAAACATGTCATCAGGAGAACAGATTCCACCCTGCAAACGGCATCTGTGGGAGGCTAGATAATGAGTATGCCATGTGTAAAGCCAATGTGTTTACATACGGCTAGATTAGAGACGGACCCAATACTTGCCCCTGCGGTTTCTCAAAGAATCCCTGTGGGCTTCTTGAGTGATTAGCTACTTTGAGTTTTTTTTTTCAGTAGGAGTGTCTGGTGGGACTCGACAGTGGATCAATAGGAGTTAGGATGATGAACTGTTGGGGAAATTTCTTTATTTTATCATTTTTTAAAATGTAAAATCCTCGGCCCCTTTCCATCTAATTGAATCAGTTGTCTTTGATTAATATACCTGTACCCAAACATATTGTTTTGCACACTGTATTACTGACTAAACCTTATCTGACATGCACACCCAGTCAAGAGACAGAGGCAATATAGATTCAGGAATGGCTCCACTGCCCCCACTTGCAGCTCGAACACTTCTAGATCAAATCTGTTCCTATCATTTGAGTCACCAAGAACAAACAGTTGTTTCAAGCACTGTCAGCAGTTAACACAATGGCCATTATTTATTTGCAGTGCAGCCACAGAACTCGTCTCAACATGCACTCACCTGGAATCTGTCTTTATTTGGCCTGCCAAGCTCACCTCCCCATGTTTCCTTGGCTGTTTGGCCGGTAATGATACTCGCGGCAGCATTTGTCCAGCAGCCAGGGAGAAGGGGTGGAGACACATAGCTTAGCGGGCGGCCACAGCAGCAGCAGCAGCAGCAGCAGCAGCAGCATCATCCCTCGCCATCTCCCTCTTGCTTCTTTAAAATATGTCAGCCTCACCGTGGTGATTAGCAGTCAGAATGTGCTGCGTCTTTGTCCTTGATTTAATGCCAAATCTCCTAAGTAATAATGACTGCACAGGCTGTGTGTCTGAAGAAAAAAAAGCAGAAGAAAGGGGAGAGTGGGCCTCATCCCTCACTGTTACAGAGGCACCGGTTCCCAGCAGGAGCCTCGTGAAGCGGCGGGTTTGGTTTTGACATTTCGTGAATGTTGTTTCTGAAACATGCCAATCTCCTTGATTTAATACGGCATGCTGTTGTTCGTGAAGCCCAGGAGCTTATATAAAGCGCGTGCCTGCGAGGGGAGACTGGCAGTATGTTTGTACATTCATTATTGATTTCGCTGCATTGAAACCCATGTTTGCCTATATGAAAAGAAAAAAACACATCTAAGCAGACAATTTCCAGATATATTTTCCAATTAATTGAAATGCGGTGGCCGGAGAGCAGGCCTATCATAATAGGACGAGAGCTTGTCTCAAAATGGAGCCTTTGCACCGATGTAGATTTGTGTCTCTCTAGAGCACAAATGGGAAGGTGAAGACACTAAATTAAGTTTTAGCTGTTGCCTCGCCCGTTGTAATGAGTTCAGCTGAGGTAACCACCAGAGTACACAGGTTTTCTGTCTCCTGCTTCCCGTCTTGTTGCCTGTCTCTTGTTGTTTTCATAACGGACATTCAGCCTCAGTTTTAATGTAACAGCACCAAAAGGCATTTGCAATCAGTGATTACACTCTCTCAGGTCGGGACGGCTCACTTTATTTGAAGTTAGATGTTCCAGAGGACTAATGCAGCTTTGTTGAATGCCTTTGTTGTAGAACTAGCTACTATAATAACAGAGTGGGGGAGATTCAGAAGCTCCGTCTGCTAAGAACTCTTATTGGTTCCTTTTTTATCAGAGTCCATTCAGCCTCTCTCTAAGGGATGTCGGGGCGTAGGAGTACATTTGGCTCTGTGCTCAGACTTTTATTGCAATGCAGAGATCTAACCGCTGTAGGAGAACAAAGGGTCTTCTACAGTAAGTGTACCCGACTGTGGGCTCGGACCAAAATAAAGATTTCCGTTTAAATATGGGAGACGTATGGGGACAAAATCCCATGTTGTAGCATCAGAACGCTTTTGAATATTGATGAACAGGGATTGGGCCAGCCGAATTTAACATGCCCTATCAATCAGGGAGCGGAGAGTTGGGGAGGAGAGTGTTTAACGGCGTGTACTTGGTGGAGTGCCGTCTTGCATTAAGGGCTAATAACCTCCCTTAGACTCAGCACAGCACCTCCTCCTCCTCCTCCTCCTCCTCCTCTTCTCCTCCTCCCCCGCCTCCATCACCCCAGTTGTATTTATTATGGGCTGCAAGGCCACGGTGATGAGACGATCAATATTTCTGGGATGATGAGGGAGAACTCATGCAATCTCTCTCTCTCCCTTGCCGTTCCTCCCTTGGCAGTGCTTCAGCAGGTAGAGAGATCAAAGCAGAGAGGACCTCTGAGATGCTGTTGGAGGGGGGAGACTGATGAAGTCCTCTGTGCTGTGTGTCCTCTAAACACACACACTCCATCACACTGTCCTATGTCCTTGCTATGTCCTGATTAAAAAGCTTGACCTGATGTATTTTATCTCGACTGGAATTAGTGTTATCACGCGTATTCTGCTGCTGTGTGTGCAGATATAAACAGAAAAGGCCTCAGTTAAATGTTCAGTTGAAAAGTCTTGTATCTTTGGGGAAAGGTGCCTTTTTGAAACCCTCCTCCAGGCAGACACCTTTCTCTGTTCAGGGGATCAATATGTGGAAGTCTTTACCAACACAACACACAATGGATCATAAATGTGATCAATTTAGTTTCGAGTCGAGGCGCCTTTTTGATTTTTTTATGACACTTTAAAACTCAGTTGCCGGTTTATTAGGTACACCTAGTTAAACTAAAGCTCTGCAATAAATCCTACATTTATGAAATTTATAGACCTGCCAATATGTTTCTTTTCCATTAACGTGTTCCCCTTTAACTTTTTCTTTAAACTGTATCCTCAGTGTTACTGGACAGAGAAACACAGAGCTCCTCCAAATGATGAAACAATCCTGAAGTGAATTATGTGACATCCACCAGTTTTAATTACTTCAGCTTTGCTTCTTTGAAGTCATGTTTTATCTGTAATTTTTGTCTTGGTGGACAGATCTACAATACCTAAGAGCTTTGGCTGCTTTGCAGAAACAGTGGTGAATTCAGTGTGGTCATTTTAAAGCAACATCATGTAGAACACCCACAGTTTTTAGGGTGCAATGCCACTGTCGTAAAAAGAAAGGTTTTCCCAAGTTTATCTAACAGTATTATCAGATTTACAGTTATGCCAGATGTCAGCAGGTGTGTTTTTTTTTTTAGCAAAAGAAAAGCTATCTGTCCATCAGGAAACTGTTAATCACAGAAGGTTCAGACCGAGCATTCGGAGGACATCAGAGTGAATGCCAGAAAATATGATGCAGTTTCACTGATATAGTTGGTATGTGTGACATAGTGCCATAAAGCGTTCCTGGGAGATCCTACCTGTAGGTTACATAGTGCAGTTACAAAGTGATTGGGGCGCAGAGTGGGATTGAGAGAGACACCTTGTGAATTTCCAAGTCACTGTGCCACCATGTTATAAGGTAAAATGGTTACATAATGTTGCTTTAAGCTCGGTGGATTTTTTTCTCACCAGTATGCATGTTGGGAATCGTGGTTAATGTCTACCTTAAAGTTTTTAGTTGTAGGCATTTGAATAAACAGCCAGACATTTCAACCAGTTCACTAATGTTCTGTTTCTGTTTTTTCAAAGATTCAATTTAATGATCATTTTGCAGTAGTGATAGTAGTAGTTTGTATTTTGTGATTCTGCTGAAAGGCATTGCATTATACTCAAAGGTGTCTCCTATATTTAGTTATGTACTGAAAGTAGGCTTCAAAGTGATTTTATTGCTAGAAAATAGAGTGGATATGAATGGTGTGGTGAGAATACTCCTCTCAGTGTTGCGTAATACAATGCAACAGCACAACAAATTAGAGCCTCAAAGATGAGCATAATTTCAATTAACACCTTTCGGAAACATTTTCTGCAGTATAACCTTCATGCAGTTCAGATTTATTGCAGCGCTGTTGCATTAAACGGGATTAGTTTTAGCTAGGTGCAGCTAATAAACACAACTGAGTGTATTATATTACTGGTTGTGGTATTTGTAGGTGTTCTCTTGTTCAGTATAAAAGTCCATCTATGTCTAAGTGTTTCACACTAGTTCAGGCTATAAATCCTGTAAATGATGTTCAGCTTTGCTAGATGCTTTGTACTTGTCTTGTATCCAAACGTAAAAGAAATGAAATATTTTTAACATTGTACTGTATCATCTTTAGTGGTCCTTGGTGAACAGGATAGGGACTGTGTCTTTTCCAGCATTTCAAAGTCTTTACCAGCCCTTTCCACCCCCAGCAATGCACGCCTTTTAGTCCCCTGATTGGATATGGATGGCTTTTCATGTATTATCACGTAGCAGGTGCTCAGTGTGCCCGAGTCTCTGAGCAGAATTTTACCACCACACACATTTTATTTTCACAAGTATCGGTGAACGTGGGATCATCTGCAGTACGTACAACATGTACTGTATGTATGTGTTTTTGGCTTCCATGTTCAGCTCTCACTGGCAGACTTTCTGCTGATCCAGAGCTACAGAAAGTAGGAATAGCTGCCTCGCAATAACAGCACCTCCAGGAACGTCAGGATTGCTTTCTCTCAGTGGTTAGTGGCCCTCCAACGGCTGCCGATACATTATAAATCATTTACACAGTCATTTTGGAATGCAATATCCTCCTCTAAATGCTGGCTTTTCTTTCCCATTGTTATTAGAGCGAACACTGCAGTGGGCGCACAAGGCTGAGGGGGACCCTAAGCCACAGAAATTGAAAATTGATCAGGCAGTGTGGGAAGGTGTTTTCACAGGCACCCGTAGTTCACCCTGCGACTGTAGATTAGCATTTACAGCGCTGTCACTGGCCCATAGCTACATTCTCCTCTGGCCCTTCTTCTGTTCATCCCCAAAAAGGGATCTCTTGTAAGAGCAAACAAAGGAGATGAAATTTTAATTCTAACTTGTTGGGATACCAATGGAAGATGTAGGGGAAAACGCTGCATGACATTAAGCAGGACATGAGAGTTTTTGCACATTTTCTATGCTCCTGAGCATTACTCTTAATGTTGGGTTTGTGGCAGTGGTTCTTCTGTAAATATGGCTATCTTCTTTAAAGGATATGTTTTTTTAAGTCTGTCATATAAGAAATGTTGTATGTTAATATGTACATTGAATCAGGTTTTGCTTTCTGCAATAATTTCTCCTGTTCATCCTCGTCTAAGGAGGCAATACTTTACTAAAAAGACATCTACTTTGTAGGATAACTACTTAATTTGACTAATCCTGAAAGCAGAAAAGTCACCTTAGCTTCAGATAAGTTTTGAAATACTTTTTTAAAAAGAACCACGATAGTGCCCTAAATCAAGTGGGATCATTTTTTTCATAAGCTTACATATAATCAGACTTCTTCAAACCAGTGGAGTTGCCTCTGCTCGCCATTCGAAAGAGTGCAGGTTTAAGGCACTTCAGCATTGGCTTCAGTTTTCAAACCCACACACTCTGTCCATATTTTAAACAGTCAGTGTTTGTGCTCCATCACTTGCATTGGAAGCCTGCTAGAATGATCTTCTGACCAGTATCTTGGCCAGTATGAACTGAGGGAATGATCACAGTGACCAAAACTCTTTCAGTGTTTTATATTGGCTCACATTTTTGTTTTCTTTCTTTCTTTCTTAAAACAAAATGACGAACCCAGTAACAGTTTTGGCCATTGAAGAACAGAAAAATGACCTGCCACCAGTTGATACCTTTCACATTTAATTTGTCCTGTCAGCCGCATCTTGACAAGTTTCCCAACAGTTAATTGCAATATCCAAGTCAAAGGCAGGTTCTTGATTATGTGGATTGATGACAGCCCTAAGAGCTCTGTCATGTTTATGTGAGCTGCTTTATGTCATGACAGAAAAGGCCTCCACAAGTCAATAAAAATGACTGACTAAAAATGTGAGCAAACTGTTGGGCTGTCAGGGAAATATCGTTAATTTTCCTGTCTTCTTCTCTTGCAGCACGGGATAGAAGATCTGACGAGCGGAGAGAGAGAGAGGACGGTGAATAAGGACCTCGCTGCGGAGAGGAAACTGCGTAACCGTGACTGTTTCTCCTCGTCTGTAAGCCGGCAGGCTTTAGTATCGCAGCTGATGACTGTCCCTCAGGTGGCTGGACTGCAGGGCTGAGCAGGAAGCCTGTGTGTTTGCTGAGGGGCTGCCCCTTGCTTGTATGTTGGTCACTTGCAGTTGCACTCGCTCACAAGGACCATGTGGTTTTCTCCAAGGAGAAGTCGTCTCCCCTCGCAGAACTGGCATGGTGCCCACAGTAGCACCAATTTCAGCGTGTCCTTGTGGGTGTTAAGTTTTTGTTGGTGCTTTACAGCCGTGAGAGGCCAGAACTACCACCCCACTGTGAATACACAGTATGGGAAACTCCGAGGGGTGAGGGTGCCCCTGCCGAGTGAGATCCTGGGGCCAGTGGACCAGTATCTGGGGGTTCCGTACGCCGCCTCCCCAGTTGGGGAAAAACGCTTCATGCCCCCAGAGCCCCCCTCCTCCTGGTCGGGGATCAAGAACGCCACTCACTTTGCTCCGGTTTGCCCCCAAAATATTCACAACGCTGTGCCAGAGATCATGATGCCAATATGGTTCACCTTCAACCTGGATATAGTTACCACGTACATACAGGATCAACACGAGGATTGTCTTTATCTAAACATCTATGTTCCAACTGAGGATGGTGAGTGTGTCGAGTAAGCAGGGTGAAACCAACCTCTCCTCCTCTCTTCTGTCTCTGCCTTCCTTCTCGCTCTGTCTTTACTCTTAAGATTCCGTGTCACCTCTGTATTTTTGCGCGGAGCATGACCTGTTGTCTGGCGCATGCTGTGTCCGTGTCCACCATCTCAACCTCCCATCTTGACTTGATCTTTCATTTAGTCTTTTCATCAACTCTCCCCTTCCATGCCACTGTTAGAGGTTCCTCTTTTGATGACTAAATGACTTATTAATATGACTGAATAAAAAAAGAAGCAAAAATCTAATCATACAAGGAGCAGATTGGAAATACTTGGTGCACCTTCCTACCCTCACTGTCTTGACTGTTCTGGGGATATTAGCCATTAGTGATTAGTAGCCTGTCTCATAAGTGAATGATCTACTACTGTAGGGTTGGTGAAATATTCTGTCTGGTACACGAGAGGCCTGTGGCATCAGCCTGAACTATGTAAGACCCTTTACTCTCCTTGTTTGATCCAGTTTGTCCTTGCACAAAGCTGAAAGTGGGTTTTGTGCAAATGGCAAACACAGATTTGGCTCAACCATGACTGAAAGTTTTAGATTTCTAGATGTTGACTCTTTTAAATGGCTTCCATTATTTCACCACTTCAAGGAGACCCACACAGGAAAATGGGCTTGAAATGTTAAGTGCTCCGAATCAAATGGGCAACGTCAAATAACACTCTCACTTATAAGATTACAATGGGAAATGCAAAACTTTCTGGCCTCTCTGCCTTCTGTGTGGTTGTAATGGGTCTTAAATAGAAGTGCATGTGAATATGGGCTTCCTGTGTCCCAGGATGCAGCAAATTCATTCCACCATTTTGGAATATTTCTGCAGCAACACCCCAGTTACTTTCTCAACAGGTCCTCTGTTGTTTATTGATGTTGATGATGCCTGGGAGGGTGGGAGGAGGAGGAGGGAAAGAGGGTGATGAGGGGGGTCTGACTCAGTCTTGAGTTGTTGCATGTCACATGGCGATCTTTTCCAGATCTCTCTGTTATTTTGTAGTTTTTCCATTCATTTTACAGTCAAAAGAAT
The DNA here is from genome assembly GCA_900302685.1 of Spondyliosoma cantharus. Lineage (NCBI taxonomy): Eukaryota > Metazoa > Chordata > Actinopteri > Spariformes > Sparidae > Spondyliosoma > Spondyliosoma cantharus. Next base: position 24,198 of record OMLP01026097.1, on the reverse strand, counting down.
ATCCAAGGAATGTGCCAGGAAACCCAACAAGAAAATGTGTAGAA
>OMLP01026097.1:6758-17980 GCA_900302685.1 Spondyliosoma cantharus | reverse complement strand
CCGGCACACGCCCACCGAAGCGGCAGCATTTCCTTAAACTATACCCAATTTCAAGCACAAAATGTATACTTTTAAGGCAACCAATACTGTTATCTGAAACATGGAGTGGCTTCTTCATGATCTCAACTTGCACATTCTGCAAAAAAAACGAAAATTACTCATTTTGAAAAGAAACGATAGTTTATTTGTATATGTGAATTGCTGTGAATTGGACTTGTTGCTGGTTTTTCCGTGGCGCGTCACATATATGAACAATGGCTTCATAGTTTTTTAGCTGACGGTGGCCAGTTGGAAAATGTAACGGCCAACCCATTCTGCCAACGACTGTCAATCAGTAAAACAGCTGAAACCATCTGCAGGATCACGTTGCCAATGAAGACGTACTCCTAAAGCATTGCTCCATAGTAGCTAAAAAACACTCCAAAGAATTTCTTTGGCTAGGATCCAAAAATTGCAAAATCAGTCTGTGCATTGTGATTCTAGTTCTCACGGTTGTTGAAGTGTTGAAGGCATACCTGCATCGTTCTGGCTTTTGGAAATCAGTAATGTGGCAGCACTGTGCAGCACTTACTAAAATGACAGGCAGAAGATTGAGAAGCCTAAAGCCCGGTGAGCCCTGATTATTTTGCAAGATATTTGTGCAGAGTATTCCTTTTCCCCCTAATATGTGAAATAAATGGATCATTAGGGATAAAGAGAATAGGTAAGAAACCCCAGTGTGTTAGCTTACCACCGTACTCAGGAGCCTGTGGTCTCTGTTAAACATGTCTCTTTCCATTATCGAGCTGTAGACAGGCAGGAAGACAACTTGGCCGCCTTTTATTTGTTTTTTTATTTTGGGAACAGCTGAAGCGCAGTGTGAGTTTTGGCTGTCCTTTACTGCAGGATTACAGCCTCCTTAACCTTTTAGCTGCATTCTCCATCATTCTCTCTTATGTGTCCCTCCCAAGCTGTTCCTTAACCTCTACACTGGGAGACAGATTGAGAGAGATGGAGATAGACATACAGAGGAAGAGAGAGAGAGACAGGAAGAGAGCAGGGACACGGGAGGAGAGACAGATCCAGGCACTCTGAAAGAGAAAAACGGCCACCTGAGGATTGGAGACTGAATATAACTGCTCTAAATTGTCAGGGCTGCAACATTTCACATTTCACTAAGTCCCTTTCCGCATTCTGACCTTTCTGATATTTAACTCCAAGGCCCATCTATTGTCAGCGAACCTTTATCCAGCAAAGGAAAGGCAGTTAACATTTAGCCCTTCTACGATGTATTGAGTGAAATCTGGATTCAGTCGAGAAAGTCTCCAGAGTCTGAGAGCACTCTCTGTATCTGTAGGTGTGTGTGTACATGCGTGTGCACACTTGGGTTTATTCGTGTAAAACTCTGCAGCCGACTACTAGACCGTCTTTTGTTTGTGAAGCTGTCCTGCTGAAATGTTAGTTTTTAACACAATTTATGTAACGAGTATAAGCCCATCATGTTCGGTTTCTCTGAACCTGACTTGATGAATGCGACAGGTTTCTATTTTGCTTGTCAGGGAACATGACTAATAGCTGTTATTCTTGATGTTTTGAGGGTGATGCAAATGTCGGCTCCCGGAAGGCCGGCTGTACGCAAAAGAAACCCGTCGATTCATCGCATTTTCATCTTAATTTCACACCCTCTCGCTACGGCATCACTTTAAAAGATTCAAGGTCAAATATAAGCTCGCTCGCTGAGTCACTGCAGATGTCACATGTTTGCTGTTCCTATTATAGATCCAGCATTTGACACACACACACACACAGGCTCACAGACAACAGGATTCAAAGTGACAGAGCTTCCCTGTCGACACCTGCCATCCAATCTATGGCTGTCTGAAGCACTATCACTCAATAACTGCACTGTTTTACCACAGTGAACGCCAGAATAAGTGTAATCACTAACAAGCCATTAAGACGGCTGCCGAAGCAGGTGACAACCCCTTTTTTTGTTTGACTACTGGCTTTCGTTCAGCTAAAACAGTTGTGTAGGTTCCCTTGAAACCTACATGAGAGAGACGCGACATCTGATGACTTAATGGCAGTCACCTCCCACACAAGGAGGAAGCTCTTCCTGAGAGCGGCTGCTGCTATGAAATGTGTCTATCTTAAAGGTGTTATACTTGCCAAACGCTAAAACTAAGGTCATTTTTAGACTGAGATTAGTGAAGATTTGTTCAACAGCAAAGCGCCTGTCCTCACTTGAATGTATCCATTGTTCGTGACGTGGGACGTGCTCAGAAATAGGTCGTTTACCAAAAAAATCTTGTTCGAAGTTTGCTGAAAGATTATCCGTCCAAAAAAAAGCTGCACATTCCATGTAGTTTACATTGCAACAAGAACGCCATATTTCTGCTGTTTTCTCCGGTGATTGCAGTGATGAAAGATTACCTCCATGATAACAATCGGGAGTTGTAAAACCTGGTCTTGTAGCAATATAAACCGCCGTGCAGTGTTCTGTTGTCTGATAACACTTCAAACTCATGACTGTAATTCTCAAACACTGAATTGTGTATTTTTTTGTATTTTTAACACGCCCCCATCAATGCAGCTCCTTGTGAGCTGTTAAGCTGAGTTGTTTTTGAAATGGATGAATGAAGGATTGAAGTGGACGTGTTACAAAACAAAAAGCGTTTCAACCAGCAATATCCACATGAAAGATTTCCACAATTTATTTATTTATTTCATTTTTTTGGTTTTACAAGTCAATTCAATTTAATTTATATAGCCCAAAATCACAATGCGAAACCACAGAGGCGAGGGAAGTTAAAGCTGTGCTGTCCGTTCGTTGCCTAAAGTGAAGGCTAGTTCAGTCTGAAAGCCGGCTCCCACTTTTGCACAACCCTCCACAACAACTTTGGTGACTCTCTATAACCCAACATCAGTCTAATAACTGCTTATTGCCAAACAGGGTGACACAAAAATTATGCATATAAACTCGAAGTTGTCGTAGTCATGCGGTTATGTTTGCACGTCTAAAGATAGCAAATCGTTTAGCGGCCCGTGCAGACTGCATTATTCATCACGCACCATTACTACTAGCGTGATGGACAGACTGAACAAGGTCATTGTGTAGATGCAGGAATCAACAGATTCAAAAGGCATCTCCACTTTGAAGAGCTTGAATGTACTCAGTAAGGCACAACACTCAACCCCGCTACATTATTCAATACGTTACATCTATTAGTTAACAGTGGATGAGGTATGCAGACACACATTCATTCAAATAAAGGCTGTTTCACCAGAGCCTATGCCGAAGAGTTTTATGTTGTTTCTGACTCCTGAGCCCATGCTGTATGTGCATCATAATGTGTTTCTCTGACTCCTTTTAAAAATGCTTAAGCAAATAATAAACGTGGAGGTTGGCATTTTGATCATTCATGAATTGTCTTGAAGAAAAATTTATTATTAGGTCTACAGGTGGCAAGAGAGGAAATATAGTGTAGCGACTGAAGTGGAAAGAAACAAGAATTTCCCCCAGGAAATTGTTCAACCATTTGTTATATTTATTTAACCTTTATTTGACGAGGAAAGTCATTATTAAAAAGCCTTCCCTACAATGGCGGTGCTCAGCCATGGAGGCAATTCACCCAGATCTTGACATGTCTTGTCTCATAATTTAGTCAGTAAATGACGGCCTGAACAACAACCACGCTCATTAAATATCTGGCATTTGATTGTTGCTCTGTTTTTCCCCTAAAAGTGTCATGTTTTATTTCATAGAAATGTATTAATGTATGATGCTAGTGGAGGTGATGTTTGCTTCAGGCAAGTGTCAGGCCCACCTCTGCTGTGGAAAAGGCTAGACATCTTCCAGAAATCATAAATGCTTCAGTAAATTCCGGGACAATCGGCCCATTAGATTTTGATATTAATTCATATTCAAAGGAAAGGTCCAAGATCACCAATTCATACAGATTTACCTAATCAGGCATGGCTCAGGAGGAGCTCTGAACTGAAAGTGGTGCTAGATAAAAGGTCAACGATTCAGCAAAATGTCCATAATTCTTTAAAATCCTCCTGTCAGAAAATGATGGACTATTGACAAGATGAATTAATGGATTGAGCAAATGACTAACTACCATTGGCATCCTTAGCTGCATGAAAAAATCATAATATATGGAATTAAATCTCAAACTGGATTGGTAGGTCAAGATAGGGGTTGTACACTATATTTGTACATTTTACACAGGTGCCCTCGAGGGCTAGATATCCGTACATAACATGTCACACAAGGACAACAGCACATTACCTACTGTTCAGGGCAAAGAGACAAGCTGAAGTAGCTGCGCACATCACTGAGTATACACGAAACACGCAGTCATGTGATTTATTTAAATCTCACTGCCTCTGGGGAAGTTGAAGACAATCCTTCATGTCCTCCCGCTTGTAGTGTAAAATGTTCTTTCAACAGTTTCCTGCTGGCTTATTTGTAAATTCTTTAACCTGGCAGCAACCACATTTTTGTGATTATCATTTTATTTGCTCTTTTATGGCCCCTAAACTTGTTTAAGTTGTTGTTAGGTGCATATTCCAGAGAGAACAGAAAGTCATTAAAGTATTGTTTAAACACACTAAACCCTGCTGAAGAAGTAATTTCCAAAATGCAGTTTAAAACCATTCAGAATAATGTGTTGTCAGTGTTCATTTTTACAACAATCCTTTAAGATAATGGTGTTGTTAAACAAACTTATAGGATTGGATTCAGAGGATTTTCCAGATGAATCTAAAAATTATTATTTTTTTTTTCTGAAAGTGCCAGTGGTGTATGACTCTGCTCCAAAATATGCTCAGTATGTCAGTGCAGTTCTGTGTAAACTGGTGTGTTTTCATTTATTCAGTGCTTTTTTGTTTGTGTACTATGAAAAATGTTTATATCTCTCTTATTGTGTGCATTAAGTTTTAACAAGAAAGGCCCTTGACAAATTGTCTAATGTGAATTTTGTATTTAAATTAACAGTGTTATCATACAGATGTGGTCTCACAGACTGCTGTTTATTGCATTGCCTCTCTTCCCATCTGTGTGTTGCCAAACATGCTATTTTGAATTTCCCTGTGCCTCTCTATGTCTCTCCCTGCTTCAATAACAGGGGCCCATGCAAAAAAACAGGGCGAGGATTTATCGGATAACGACGGTGATGAAGACGAAGGTATTTCCATGGTGAACAAAGATGGTGCATGAGGTTTTTTTTTTCTTTTTTTCTTTTTCTGAATATGTCCCTGTTTTTGAAACATTTATGGTTTTTGTTTGATTTATTTTTCTTTCCTAATTACAAATGCAATCATCAAGCACCCCTGTGACATTACAATGTGTAGAAAAACATCATCTTTGATGAAATATAAGTGTGTGTGTGGGAGTGAGTGAATGGGAGGTCTCCTCTTCACAATCATCTGAATTCAGCAGATGAGTGGAGTGTTTGGCTTCAGAGTCAGATGGGATCTAGTAGCTGTCTAGATAACCAAGCCTGGTATGAGTCATTTTAATATCTCACATAGTGACTAAAGCGACTGTTATTACAGGGGCAGAGGCAGTGGTGAGAGCCCCTTCTGAAGGTGTGGCCAGCAGCTGTATTTGTGGCGATAATGGCAGAGGGAAAGTGAAGCAGCAGTGTAATATCAGCCCGTTCACCAGGTCTGCCAGCAGATTTAGATGAGGAGCGGCAGTTCAGGAGTGCTGCTGGAGAGGATTAGAGGCGAGAGGTGTAGAAGATGGGAAGTTGCTGCTCAGCAATCGCATTGTTCACTTTCCATATTTATCTTGGGATATTCCTGGCTCAGGGTGGATCTCTGCCGAGATTAGAGTGAGAGACGATGCTTGTGCTGCAACAGAAACGGCTTAAGCCTCTGAATCTAAATCAAACCCTTGATATGGCCCCGCCCTTGTCTTTCTTCACCACAGTAAGGCAGGTGATGCAAGCACGATGTTGGGTATCAAGGTTGAGCCCCTCGATGTATGCCCTGTTTGTTTGTTTGGGACAGATTGGATTTCTGCGCATTACGGGTGTATTTATGAACAAGATCGATCCGTATGCCTGGAACGAAGCTGTTTGGGACCTTAGCACATGTTTACGGCATATGGACCGCAAGTTGTCGTATCCTCTCACTTATTTCTCTGGAATGTTGGCACAATAAATGCTTTGCTGGGGGTCATTGCATTAACCAGCTGAGGATGCCTGGCCAGGGATCTTTCCAGATGTTTAAGGGTTTGTACTCGCACTCCTTCCTCTTTGCCAGTGGGCTCTCCTTTCAAAAAGAAGCCTTGATCACAGAACAGGAAGTGTTGCCATGGCACCACTTTGACACACACACAGGTGTTTCTCATTCAAGCCCACGGCGAGCTGTTGCAACTGAAGCCAAATTGCCTTCAGTTTACGGCTCGACTGTGCACGCGCGCGCGTGTGTATGTTTGTCTTCCCCTCAAGCAAGCCCACATGCGTCAGTCAGTGTATGTTGCCCTAAGTCTGTTCAAAATTGCTGACAAGTGCCGATCCCTTTGTCTGGCAAGCCTTTGCATGCGTACACAGTGGCTTGGTCTCCAAGCTGTTGTGCTAGACTAGCCTCACTGAAAATGTGACAAGTCTTTTCTTTACTGAGCGCAACTAATGCTATTTGCGGAGCATCACCGTAGAAGCACAATACGGTCCCTGCAGTATCTCTGCCACTGCACTGTAACTAATGCATGTGTGACAGAGCGGCCCATCAATCCCTAAATATGATCCAGAAGATTTCCATTGTTCTGGTGGATGTGTCTGTTTTGAAGTGTAATGGCCCCGACATATGACACCAGCGTTCTGAGACACTCAGAGACGCTGTTACCTCTGTGATAAAAAGGCTTCAGTCCTCACTGAAGGATGGTTAAAAAGTCCTTGTAAGCTGTCTTACATGCTCCTGCTCTCGCAAGTAGCTGCGCTGTTATTGCCAGTAATAGCAATCTCCTTGTCTACAGAAAATGTACTGCATGCATTAGCACTGAAAATCAAACATTTGTATGCAAGTTAAAGGGCAACTAGAATCAGAACACGAGCAGAACTCCCACCGTCTCCCTCTTTAGCAGATGCACCTCTTATCCACATATTCTCATTCAGTCCAGAGAGCTGCTGTCTTTCCCGGTCCCTCTGTCTAACCCCCTCCATCTCTCAGTCTGTTCATCCCAACATTACCATGCTGTCTCAGTTGGCAGTCTGTCTGTCGTGGGCTCATTCCCCTCCCCCTTCTCTGCCATATTTGAGCCGCCCTCCTGTCTGTTATAACCCTCCAGACACGCTCTTAAATTCTAATTCGACTACGTTTTATTGTAACAATAAAAGATTTTTCACATTGCCAAAGAAATGTAAGCAACATATGTAATGAAATAGGAATATATAAATGTGTAATATAAAGGCTGCGGAACATCCAGTAAAAAAGTTCAACTACGACGACGAGATAAGCAAAATTGAATATGTAGCGGGGAATATAATGACCATTTTATACACCATACATCTCTTTCTGTCTGCTTAGCCTTCTGTCTGTGTCCGTCCCTTTGTGAGTCTGCCTGTCCGTCTGAGCAGCAGTCAACCCCCTGGCACCCCACAAACTGCATTCAAATTCTGCGCAACGCTCCCTCCAGCAACATGAGGGTGCGCGCCAAGTTGTTGTGATTTACATCGGCCCACAATCAGGACTCAATTTTACAGAGGCTGTTACTGCACTGTAAAACTGAGCTTTTCAATCACCTACCTGCTGTTGGTAGATAAAGGTGGGCATGTAAATAGAGGAAGTGAGGCTGTGTAAGAGCTGAATCTCCCAGGTGGAACATGGCAGCGGCGCCGAGGTACCGTGCCCAGCATTGGGCAGAGAGGGGCAGCCGTCCCCACTCCACCTCCGGAGTGTCTCGCACCACTGCCGCCTCGGCCCCTCTCCCGCTGATGAAAAATACATGTGTGTGTCTCTAGCTCTAATCAGGAGGAATGCTTCAACCCGGTGCGAGTGTGCACACGCTCAAACACCCACACCCATCAATCAGCGAAGCATGCACACATGCACGCACTCGTGCACACACTCAATGCTCGCTTCCAAGCTCTAGAAGCAAAGACTACAACACACACACACACACATACACATACCCCCACCCCCAGAGAAGCTCTCCATCGTTGCTGTGCCAGGGAGCAGAGCTGAGCTCCACCTGCCTGGGTATTACCATTAATTCCATTGCACAGGCCTGACTGGAACCCCATCCGGCAAAGCCCTCAGCTCAGCTCGGGCGGGCTGGAGACTGGTGAATTGACAGTGGGGGCAGTTCACACACCATTCTCTCCATTCTGCCACTATCCTATTCTCTCTGATGTGGCGGGGGTTGAGGAATCGTGCCCCTTGAAGCCCATTTATGCAGAGATATTTGGAATGCTGCTGCTCAGCTTCCTTCTAAGATAAGTATTGCTGCTAATGGCTTATCCGCAAGGGCATCATTTTAGCCATTTCAAAGGACGGAGGAGCCAGACCGTTCCTGTCATCTCTCTGTGTTTTTTTCCTTTGTCCTTTACTCTTGAGTGGCACAATATAATTGGCAAGTCAGAAACATGTAAAGATGCACTGCTCTTGAAAAATAACAGAAAAAGAGTAAAAATAGGTTTTTCTGTCGTCAACACTTGAGCGCGTTTGTACAGTATGATGTCAGCTTTTGTGGCTCGCACCAAGGAAAGCAAGGACTAAAGGGGTTAGCCTCGGTTCACTCCGGAAGCAAACAGCTATCTGTGAGTCTTAGGGATGACAGCACCTTTGCTGCTCCCTCCTCTCATCTAGATCCAGGGCTGGCTACAGGGGGCTTTGGCTAATAGCCTTGTAGGCTTCTCACCGTGTCATCCCTTTTATTTTACCCAGCCCCGACGTCTTTTTTCTCTGTCCTCATACACTCTGCTCTCCGCCCTGTTGCCAACATCATATTTACCACACAAACACACCGGCCAGCTAGCAAAAAGTCACCTTCACACAAAGGTCATTCCTCCCATTACATTTACTGTAGCGATGTCAAGATTCATAGTCCAAGGCACACACTCTTCACACACACACATCTGCTTTTCATATACCCAGTGCCATTCTCAGCATTCCTTTATATATATAAGACACACCTCGGTTACCCTAGCAAATGTCAAGTGTTGTGGAGAGCACGGCGGAGTCTGACACACTCCGGCTATAAGGTGCTCTTTTCCTGCACGTCCCATCACTCCCGATGATGTGCAGCCTCTGTAAGTCCACCGGCTTAAAATAGCAACGGCTATGCAACAGTTTTTTTTTTTTTTTTTTCGTGGTCTTCCTTCCACTGTCGCCTGTGAGTCCAAAATAGAGAATTAGTTACCATGTGTTCCTTCGTTTTCAGCCCTATTTCCCCTCCGAGGCCGAGTCTCATACAGTGCTGCTTCATTTCATTCGGCATAAAGGGAATATTAAGTGGACATTCGGTGACATTCAGGATACGGTCAACGACTTGTACAACGGCACATGCTGCTATATAATTCGGTGTAATTACACTGACTGTTTTGCGAGGAGCTCCCCTGTTAAACTACATGTAGTCCCCTAAATGTGAACATGGCCAGTAATGGACTTGTCATGAGTGAAGCGTGAAGCTTGGCCTGACAAGAGCTCTACAGTAGGGTGGATGTCATGTCCTGCCACATCAGGACATTGTCACCCGTCCCCACCCGTCCCCACCACCACCCCTCCGTCCTCAGACCTCACTGATAGCCACTGACAGCCACCATGTTTCACGAAGTGTTGACACAGTGAATGCCACGACACTTATCTCCGCTCGCCTTTGTCCTGTCCCACTCCGGACTGTCAAGGCTGCTTCTGGGGGCGCTTAATGTCAGATATATGACGGACTGTTTCCAATGGACTGAGAGGCAAAGGACAAAAAGGTTGGAGATGGAGGTACCTGCGGGAGGGATGTGAGATACAGGAAGACAGAATGAATTCTCCCAGCCCTCCTGGTGGGTTTCACTTGCAGCAGCAACACTTTTAGAGGCACAGCTCAGGCCCGAGGTTTTGCCTCCCACTGACTCTCCAATCAAGTGCCTCTGTGATGCACCTATGAAAGGCTGTGGTATCCAGGCCCTGCTAAAATCCAAACCCTGTGGTGTCTCCAGACGTGTGTCTGTCACTACTTCTATTTAGCCGGGGTGAAGTGAAGTGAACTGAAGAGTTTATTTATTCATTCACTGGCAGTATTTCATTTATTTCCTCCGCTGTGATACTGTTACTTGCTACTCATATAAGTGCTGGGTATAGTAGATGCTGCATGATCCCACTTGTGTGACTGAGAGAGAGAATCTGTGAAAAAATGATGTGTTGTATAAATTATTTTTCTTTTCGGCTCACTCTTCATTGCACATCAGCTTTCATCATGCATATACATTTTTTTGTTCATCTCCAAAACATGATTTTATTTGCCTTTCTTAAAAATGTTCAACTCATTGTGCATGGAGTCATTGTTGAAAAATGTCTGTGCATTAATGAACCTATCTCTGTTTCCTCTCTAGCACAGCTACTGTGCAAATTTTTTATGCCGCAACTATGTGTGTTGATGTGTTTTGGTGTGTTTGCCTCGGAGAAGTAGTGAATCAGCGTGCAGCTTTTTTCGAGGTAGCCACTTAGTCACCTGTTTTCACCAGATTAGGCCGATAAAAGCTCTGATCTGATTGGTTAACAAAGAGCTGCTCACCTCTCTACCTCCACATCGTGCCGTGCTGCGGCCCGATGGGCGGGGATGTGTCTGCACAGGATTATTATTTCTGACATCCAATTGGTATCTGTTGCATTCTTCTCCCTCTGACACAAATCACAGTGTCAGTGAGAACTGTATATCACATCTGCGTGACACCTCCCACGTCAGATCAAGTCAATGAATAGATTAGAACAAGTGGAGCTTCAGTGTCTTGTATCGCTCTCCCAAGGGGATTTTTAACTGTTGTCATGGATACCCGATGTGAATCAACAAAAGAGGTGACTGATAACACTGACATGACTAATCTCTTTTTCTTATTTCTGCCCCCTGTTCCTTCTTCCTCTCTGCCATTTCTCTTCGTATCTGTGGCCCATTCGTTTGAGTAGCTTGTGTAGGATATCGTTTTGCTGTTACTCTCCCCTCTCTCCCTCCTCACCCCCTCCCCCCCTTTTCCCTCTCTGACTGTACCTCTCATGCTTTCTCACCCCATGCATCCCCTCCTCCT
>OMLP01026092.1:0-11163 GCA_900302685.1 Spondyliosoma cantharus | reverse complement strand
GCTGTAGCCTGATGTTGGTATGACTAACGTTAGATATTATGTTAAGATGTGGAAACTAATTTATGTTAAATTGCAGGAGAGTAATAGCCTACACCAAATAACTCCTTTACACACACACACACACTCATCTCATCTCTCTCACTCCCTCATGCACGCGTGCACATAAACAAACACACACCTTTACCCCCGCTGTTAGGAATAGTTGGAATAAATACCTGTGTTTTTTTTCAGGAATAAAAGCCAATTGCTTGGTCTATTTAACAGGCCTGTCATTTTCATTATGCATTAGTTGGTATTGTTGTTTAATAATGCAAAATATTTTTTTATTAGATTACTCGATTAATCGATGGGATAATCGGTAGAATACTCTATTCTAAAAATATTTGATAGCTGCAGCCCTACTATAGAGTGAATCAAAGCATGTTGTGACCACACTAGCGAGCAAACATGTTGCCCGTAGAGGAATGTAAGTACGGCACGGAAGGAAAAGACAAAGAAATAGAAATAGCGGGAAGAGGTGACGGAGTAAATCTGGAACTAAACCAAAGGGGTCAGGTTTCTCTTGTTGTTTCATGCTACAACACCCACAGGCTGCAATGCAAAGATCAGACTGTAGCTTACATTGCGTTATGATTTTCACAGGACACATTCCAGACTACAACAAAGGCTGAAATAGATTGTGTGTGGCTTGAAGAGTCTGTAACTGCGTACTTCCATGAACCATATTTCTGCCTCTCATGCTTTCAATCAACACATCACTAAACCTATATGAATTACAGTGGCTTTGCTTTTTTATTTTATCAGTACCCTACAATTATAAACTGAAGGTGTCTGCTCCATGCAGAAGCAGCAGCAGCAGCTGAGTCACAGCACAGAGTATCAGGAGTCACATCTCACTTGAATGTAAATAAGGAAAATGGTAGTAGGGGATTCATCATCAAATCAAAAAGCAAAAGGGCCTATTTGACAATTTTTCACATTGAAACTGAATGCAAATAGGGAACCAGATCAAGTTAATGAGGGGGAAGGAGTTAGTTACCTCACTGAGAAGTTGGAGGTATGCAGCCTGTGGTCTGCAGCTCTTAATCTTTTAGCTCCTTCTTGTTCCATAAAACAGGATATATTGCAAGTTTATTAGCCAGTGGGAAGATTTTGTTGCCGTAGAAACCCTAACCCTAGTTAACCCTCACATACCATTGCAATGTCTACTTCACGCATCTTGCTGACACAGGAGAACATGATCATCCCATTTCAGCCACATTGTTGGCTGCCTTGATATGGCGCTCTTTCATACGAACTTCCTCTTTCTGTTTCACAAGTAGGGCTTCAATTGCCTCCTACAGTTTTATATGGAGGAATTTTTGAGAGCTGTGGAACTTAACCGTAAAAGATATGTGCTGGACTTGCTACTGTCCGGTATACTGACCATTCAAAGCGCTTTTCAACACTTACAAATTCACCCATTCACACACTGATGGCGGAGGCTGCCATGCAAGGTGCCAACTGCTCATCAGGAGCAATTTTGGGTTTCAGTATCTTGCTCAAGGACACTTCAGCAGACAGCTGGGAGGAGCCGGGATTTGAACCAGCGTCCTTCCACTTCCTAGACGACCTGCTCTACCTCCTGAGCTACAGCCGCCCCAGACAATCATAACAATCCGCTCAAAGCTGTGTGACATTTAATAAGTCCCTTATCTTCTCAAACAAATAAAGGAAAAAAAAAAAACAACTACTTCACCAACTTGCTGAACTGTAGTAACTAAAATATTCCTCAGTATATTTATGCCAGCCCCTGTAATTACATAAACATATTGTGACACTACACAGACGGGGTAATCCAAACCCAAACACTCTTATCTCTGTGCATGTGCACAAGGACAAATTCTCAATAAAGTTTGGCAGGTTCACTTGAAGAATTATGCAGATCTTCTTAGCTGTCCTGATGGATACACTGAATGGCTCTGCAGGGAGCATTAAGAAGACATACAGTGTTAGGTGGATTAGCATGCCATGCATAAATAAAATGCTCGTGTTTGCAAGCTAATGAGTCCCAGTGAAATGTCTCAGTCCTGAGATGAGTCACACGTGGTCTGAGATGGATCGTATTTAAGCGATTTGAATTAATAATAATAATAATTCAATATGTCTACAAGAAGCACATTTGATTATTTATGTAAATTACATATTTGTTGATTGTTTGCTGCCTGAGTTACTTGTGGGTCACTTTTCCTGGATGAGTTTCCATGAGTTCCTCAGAGCCTAGCCACAGTATCGTTAGTTTAAAGGTATGCTCAGATGTAACCTAGCTGATTTTTCTCGCTGTGCATTTTAAACATCAGATGGAATTATTCAGCCATTTTTTTGCGAGTGCTTGGGAAAAACACATGAATAATGCAACAGCACTCTGTGGCTGTGGTGGGCCTTAATGAGATTTTTGGGAAGATTGTGCTTACTGAGTCATCTTGGGCGAGAGGAGAGTCAGGGAGGGAAGGAGTGAAGGTGAGCCAGAGAAGGGTTTCAGGTATGTGCTCGAAGTCTTACTTCTAATTCCAGTCGAGGCAGGGGCTAAATGTAATTATGGTGCCACAGAAGCAGGGAACTGGGGATGAAGCATGGGCCCTTTGGTATTATCCTCACTTATCCAGAGTGTCCTCTCAAAAACTGAAGGCTAAACTAGAGCCATACTAATGCTACTGTAGAGATGCAACAAAAAAAAAAACTATTAGGCTGATTTACATGCCCACAGAGAGAAATCTGAATAAAGAGTGACAGAGCTGTAAAATGGAAGTTTTTTTAATTCCTGTTTCAAGGTTTTCTTTTACTGATGTATTTTTTGTTCCTCAACACAGAATGTAGTCTAACAGATCACATAACGATATGACATTTTTATTATGGCCACCTGCCTCTGACTCAGATAAATCATGTTTGTCAGTCAAGAAGTGGAACTGTAGGAAATTCAAAACACTGTTCTTACAGTTTTGCCTCAAAACACAGGCCATAGTTTTAGAATGTAGAATCCAAAGATGTGTTCCAATTCTACACAACATGCTAAATCTAAGCAGCCTTTGTGGCGTGTTCACAATTGGAAAGTGACAAAGAGCAGAAAAGCCAAAACATACATACTTATTAAGCTAGTCTGACAAGCAGTAGTAACAGTTAAGTACACTAATAGAAAAAACACAGTGTACACACTGTCTACAAAAAGTATGTCATCTGAATTTGGGAGGATTGACCCTGCTCTGTTGCCTTGGTTGGAAAAATACATGCATTCACCTTCCTCCGAACAAGTGGCCAGATTTTTTTTCCAAATACCATCATGAAGTGGTTCTAGTAATATACAGTTTGATTTTAAAATCAAGTCTAAGCTAGCAATGCCAATCCCCTGCATGCTATAAGACTATGACCGCATCACTACCTGTGGCTAGACTGCTGAATACCATCAACCTATCCCCCCTAGCTATTCCATAGGTTTCAAGGTGGAGATCTTTTTCAACTGCAGACACTGCAGTGATGAAACTAGCAGTATTGAGTGCCGCAGGACTGTTCTGCGCTAACAAAGGGACTCACAGTCGCCTGCCAGAAATGCTTCTTGTTCTTCCTCTCCACATCATATCATGAGGCAGCTTGCCAACACCTGTTGGAGGCCCATATTGTTGCTAAGCCCTGTTGCATTTATGCAACATTTCCAGCAAAAAGGTAAACTGGCTGTAGCAGGGGAAGGACTAGTTACAATCAGGGAATTAAATTGGCTCCATGTTGGGACTGCACACCAAAGTACACTATTATAGGCCTGCAATGAATTATTTTGTCAACAAAGTTGTTGCCAGGTAGCAAGCAAAAAATATTTGAAATGACCTACGTTAAAAAAGATTACATTCATTTAAAAACTAGAATATGATTCATTGTTACAGATTAAGCTACCAAACGGTATATCGACAGGTCATATTGCTTGTATTGCTGACTCGTGATCGCCACTGTTTATTTTTATTGGCAATGGTGGTCTTAGAATGTACTATGCATTTGAGTACAATTTTGATTGCAGAACTTGTATTATAGTACTTTCACACATATAGAATGACATTTTACTGACAACAGCATTCTGCAAATGCAATTATAAGAGATTCACAGTGACAAGCAAGTCTGAGAGAAGAAGCGGACAGTTTGCAGTGCAAGGTGTTAAGTCTGATGGCAGTTCTCTCTCTCTCAAAAAGCATAGTTTTGAGTTTTGTGAGATATTCGATGATTTTCTATGTTACCACTTCTAGTCTTGAGTCAGCTCAAATGGTGCAGTTCACTGACACCTAAAAGTTTCACACTTTTGAAATGGATAAAATTAGAGTGTTGGTGTTAATTACAGAAATCAAGATGAAGGGTACACAGTGCAGCTAAGGGCACAGTGTGCAGAGACGGGCAGTACACTTCGGATATTGTTTGTGGCTGGAGGCATGTAGGACACATGGTGCTCACATGGAAAAGGTGGGTTTAGATGTAATCCATTATGTCATATTATTGGTTGGTGTGTTGGGCAATCATTTCCAGTCCCATTATCTCCTCCTGCATTGTCTTCATTCCAAAATACTGCTAGTTTGGAAAGAAACTGGGAAGTCCAGATGAGCTACCCCCAAACTGATGCCAATATTCTTATTTCTGTCCCTGTGAAAAATAACCAATACAGTCATGTGACCAATCATTGTCCCATTTACCTACTCTTGCTCTTCATCATAGCTGCAGGTTTGTGTGGTTACTTTACAACAGCATGGGGCTGGTTGAGCAGGATTCAGTCAAGATAACTAGATTAATCTGGTGTATGTATTCCCGCATCTACAATGCGCTTCGCTCAAAATTAGAGACTGCAGATGGAAGCACACCTGCCAGCTATAAAGAAAGTTAATCACTTGAAAGCGGGGGGCTTCATGCATGCATGCTGTTGGGCAGAGGGGTTCTCAAAGCAATCAAACCTAAATCTATATGTTGAGTTGCAGTATTGCCATAACTGGAATAAAATGCTTTTTGTTGTTTTTTTGTTTGTTTGTTTTTACAATTTAATGTATTTTGATAGAAAAAATAGGGTCATAACTATCAGAAGCAGCTCTGGCCAATATAGTGCCTCTAGTGCCCAGTGACAGTGCATGGTTGGTTCACACATGCATCGCTCCTTCCTGTAAGTCCTCAGAACACATGAGTTAAATTTTTAATATAAATAAACTGCAAACTGCAATTTAGAAAAGGGGCTCATTGTATTCATGCTTTGGGTTACCTGAGAGGGCGGGATGTAAGTCGGACTAAACTTGAGGCTGATAGGCTGGCAGGGCCTCTGATCTTATTTGTGCTTGCTGTTAAATATTGTATTCACTCTCCTTCACAGTCACAGGTCACTACTGTGTCAAAGTTACACCAGGTCTCTTCTTACTAAATACAGTTTGGGCATGGATGCCGTCTCATTAAACAAACTGTGTGCACGCCTGTAACTTGAGAGCTACATGTGTTACTTTTCCCACACTGGCAAAGGCCAA
This sequence comes from Spondyliosoma cantharus, assembly GCA_900302685.1. Taxonomy (NCBI): domain Eukaryota; kingdom Metazoa; phylum Chordata; class Actinopteri; order Spariformes; family Sparidae; genus Spondyliosoma; species Spondyliosoma cantharus. The sequence continues at coordinate 5,650 of OMLP01026092.1, read as the reverse complement.
ATATATGGTAGCTTGTTTGGCTAGCCTATTTTTATCACTGAATTTGGGATTGTACAATGTTATTCTGATGTTGACGGCTGCATCTGTCCACTACATTGCCAGAATTGGAAAGTTGGCAGGAAACATTTGATTAACCACAGATTGACTGAAACTTCACATTTGTATTTGTTGCAAGTTTATGTTTCTTTTGGTTCAGCTCATCGTATACACTGGTTAGGTTAAGGCACAAAGAAAACTTGGCTAGGGTTAGGAAAAGATCATGTATGGCTGAAAAATCCCAGTTTTTGGGTTAAGGCTACACACCCAGATGTTCCACAACAGGGCTGGACATTATGCCAAGGTCTCTCGTCTGTAACTCAACCACCATCCCCTCCACCTCCTGATATGAAATTCTGGTAATAAACATTTAATATAATTTTTTTCCTGGCAACCAGATTGTATCAGTAAGTTTCCATTAGGTTAACGAGTTAAACATTCCAAACAAAACTAAGGAAAAACATCACAGTGTCAACAAATTGTTTATGGTAGGTTCCAATTTCTACATCAGCTTTCCCAATGTAGATTATAGAGGTTCAGACTTTATTCATCTGGTAGAAAGTGTACCAGAATAATGCAGTATTAGTGGCATATTTTCCTCTACCTAGGAGGCATCAAGGGGCTCCACTCTGGATTAATTTGTATGCAGATTTGCAGCACTGTGCTCTATTGACACCTGAGTCTTTGCTTTTCTTCATGTTTAGGTGTAATTAAAAAAAAACTCTATTTCATCTGTCACTCTCAACTAATAGCACTGGGATTGTGGGGCATCTCAAGCATCAGCCTCCAAATTTTGGGTGGCATGTTATCAATGGCCCCAGTTTGTCATTGACTCAAGTGTTTAAAAGACAGGCCATGGCTGGTTTTATCATTAAAGCCACATAATGCCGATGTTCCCTTCTGCAAATCCTCCTTGAAATTTCCCTAACCCTGGACGTATTGATTCATTCGACCATTCATTTTTTACCAGCATTGTTGAAAATGTTGATTGAGAAGTGTGTGTTTTTTTTCCCGGCATTCATCATTTTTATCTTATAAGTAAAAATCTAATTTTAGCTCTGCCATTTTCATTCCTGGAATTATTCCTGGATCTAAAGCCCTCAAAGGAGGAGGGTGATGCTGGAGAGAGCATTTCAGTGCTACGGCCACTCTATCATGAAATGAAATGTCCTCAGTATTATTCATTGTTGATTTTACAGAATGTTTTACTGCTTTACTGCAGTGCAGACTGCTGTCCAGTGGTAGGTTATTCTCATTTTGGCCTTTTGGTCAGCATCAGATAAAAGCTTAAATTGCAGTATTTTCCGTTCTGTTAGATCGAAGCCTGTGGGTTTCTTGGGAATGTCTACCAGTGTGGGATTCATGAAAATCACTCCTTTGCACTGTTTTATTGAAATGGATAGAAGAGAATGAACCTCACCTACCATGTGTTCAGCTCATTATGCTTCCTTTTGCACCGCTGGTCCTGATTAGTTTGTTGTGCAGCCTTTTCCAATAATGTAGCCTCTTTCTACAGTATTTATTTTCGATCTTCAACATATGTTAGCCAGAAGCAAGCACCAGAGCTCATTTTGTTATGATACTGATGCCATGGGGAAATATGTAGTCTGCACTGCAAATATTTTTGTGTTTGTCTGCATGTTTACGTGTTTGCTTGCTTGTTTTTATGTCATGATTGTATTGGAGGTAAGTGGGAAAAGTGATGCAGCGTGAGATAACCAGCCTTGTTGTACTGTGAGGGGACTCTAGAGGATCTTCAGGGAGGTCAGGAGTGAGAACACGGCTGTAGGATTAATTTTAACCATGTAGAGAGCCTCTGAATTACTTTGCCAACCTATAATGTATTACTTAAAACAAAATAAATGGAAAAAAAAATGTTTAAACTTAACAAATGACCTAAGTAGCATGGGTACATGGGAATTGTTGTCTTCATCATTAAACAACCACCATTGCTGTTGAAAATCTATCCACAAAAATGTTCACAGACAAGGTAATGTATAAAAAAAAAAATTTAGTTACGTATCTCTGGAAATATTCAGGATCGAGGGGTTTTTAGACATTTTAATGCAGAAATACTCCATAATGTACTACATCTTGGGGACTTTGACATTTAAAGAAGACAAAGAAAACATTTTATAACAAGCTCTACAATTTTATGTCTGTGAAGCAAATCCTATTCAGTTTTGTTGATAATCTGCCATTGAGGTGAATTCTGTCATTAGTTTTCAATCAGGGTGTAGTTTACACTGGCGTTGATTGACATCAATGCAGCAAAAGCTGTTTTGTACATTTTACTGCAAAACCAATGGCATTCCCATCAGCCTCAGCTGTACATTCTGTTCAGTGCCAATTTGCAAAGTTATCTTTCTAACATTACACCTGCTACCTACCATCTGGTTTGCATGTTAGCATATTAATGTCAACATTTCACTCACAACACTTATTTATATTTGTTGTTGAAACTGTTTTACTTTTGTGATAGACTCAAAATATAACCCAGAAAGATATGGAACTTTTGACAAGGATAGTTAAGAGTTAATCCATCTGTTTTCACCGTCTGCCATCTCTACCAATGGGCAAAATCATCACTTAGTACATTTACATTAACATTAACATTTACACTTACATTTACATATATATATGTGTGTGTGTGTGTGTGTGTGTGTGTGTATATGTATATATGTGTGTGTGTGTGTGTGTGTGTGTATATGTGTATATGTGTATATATATGTGTGTGTATGTGTGTGTGTGTGTGTGTTTATGTATGTGTATATATATATATATACACTGTATACATATACTGTATATATGTATATATATATATAACAGACTGTTCAGTTCAAATCAATACTAGCTATTGGCAGATACACAAGTTCAGGTATCGTTCACACTGTATTGGAGGCGGGGGAATTCATAGCTACCAGTTCTCTTTCTGATTTTTTTTAGCATATGGCAGAAGAACAGCAGTGACATGTCAACATAACATACCACTAAGTGGGATGCCATCAGCCAGTTTTAAATCTCTGTGTGACTGACTGTCAGACCTGAAAAATATACTGCATCTTGTTAGGACTGTGAACCAGCCTTTAATGACCAGCACTAATTAGCTCATGAATCATCTTGCTGTATGCTGTATTTTTACCTAACGCCACCCTGGAATTATTCCACTGTTGCAGTTATTGGCAGTGCTGCCTTTGACGCCACACTCTTGAAATAACCATTGCTAACATGGTCATGTTTTTGTATAAGCAGTATAGTGTTGATGGTAAGGACTCCAATCTTCAAATCTATGCAGAAATATCCATGTTGTAGACTTGTGGGACCTGCTTTGTGATACTGAGGGGAGTGTAGGGATACAGGAGACATAACAAACAAATCAGTTTTAGCACTGGAACAGTCCAAGGGTTTTGAAAAGAGATATGAAAATGTTAACTGGCACAGTGTGTGTAACTCAAAGGAAGTGTCTGACATAAGCAGCCTTGCCTTTAGGGACCTTGCTGAGCAGTAAACATATTAGTCTTGTGAGACAACTTAAAGTAGCTTTTATACCAACCACTGTAGTAAAGTCCATGACATTTAGGAGGCTCAGTAAAGGTGGATTATTACTCACAATAGAAAAAACAATATTTCTTCATTCCAAACTTACTCCTTATTTACACTACTGAATTATTACAATCTGTATTTTATAGATTGTTATTAAAGTAAGTCAGGGCTAAAAATAACAGATCTGACACACATTTCCAAGTGGTACTCTGGCCTCACCAACTGGTTTTGCTATGAGCCATGTGAGCATGACAAGCAGTGACCTGGGAGCAGATGAACGACTGCATCACCATCATCTTCATCTCCTCTGTTGATGAGGAAGGATTAGAAACATCAACTCCTCCCCACATATATTGTAAATATTGTATAGTTTGGTGGAATTATATCTACAATTATATCTGATATGTATTACGTTTACAATAGATATTGCTGGACTTAATTATAATAACTACAATAGCTTGAATCTGTGATGAAATATTCTACATTTAAGGTTTACTTGGAGGCTTTCATATTGACTCCTGTTCCATGGCGTTACCCTGGTGCTCACAGGCAGCTAATGTTCTGGTGTTCAATAAGTCTCTTGTCCAGGGTCATGACCAATTCACAGATGTCGTGTTAACCACATTTGCTCAGTTTTGGTGTCAAAGCAGTAAAGTTCAGATGTGGTCATATAAAGCTAGTAAGTGAACTTTGAGCTCTGAATAATTTACCACAAATGTTTGTTTTTAAAGAGCAACATTAATGTCTGTGCTCAACTTACCTGAATTTCTGTTTTGTCACCAAATGATAAGAGAAGGATAGAAGAAGTGACAAAAGCACTTGCAGAAATCGATCACTACTTCTGATCTGATTATAATCATAACTCCAGGGTGGTGCTGGGGTTGGCTCTGCCCTCCAGACTCAGCTCCACACACACATCTGTCCTCCAATTTTCTGTTGGTACGTGAGGTATATTGTAGTAAGAGTAGTGCAACCCTGTATCTAAATTAGAAGGGCCTTTTAAGAAGGCATACAAAAAAATGTTGCATATATTTTATGCCTCTATCTACACTAGAGCCCGACCGTTTTATCGGTGGGCCGATATTATCGGCCGATATTAGGCATTTTCCAAACTATCATTATCGATATATATTTAATATAATATTTAAAAAATTAAATAAAAATGGACAAAAAACCCTTCAACCATGTTATGAGTGTTGGCGTCCACCAGAGGGCACTCTACAACAGGCAGAGTCTATAATAATAATAATACATTATATTTGGGGCGCCTTTCTAGACACCCAAGGACACCTTACAGTTCAGGAGATCATTAATTAAAACAGCAAGTCATGGCAAGACATGACCAGCATGAACAGAACCTATGTCACCTGATTGACGTACAGGACGGCCAGTCAGATATCTTCTTGCCGGGTCACAAGTCACGGGTCACGAGTCACATGTCACCATGCATGCGCAGACGCGCTAGCTACTGCAAAACACAAGCGAGCTAAGTGTCCTGGTTAGTTAATTGATATCAACAAAAGAAGGGATGCAAAAAATGTGCACTTGTCTGATCTGTCAAACTACCATCGCTATTCCGAAGAAGGGGAATGTTGAGAGGCACTTTCAAACTGTTCATAAAAAGTACAACACTGACTTCACTCCGAAAAGTGAGCTGAGAAAGCCGACACCGAAGCATAGCCTAGCAACGCTAACAGCTGTTAGCCTCGTCGATCAGCTGTTAGCCTAGCAACGCTAACTTTCAAACCGACATAACGTACTCAATACTCTGTGGGCTGTCCATCATTGCTCCGTTGGTCCTCCCTCCCCCACAACCTCGGGGTTATTCACCGTCTGGCTCCTTTGTCGCTCTCCTCTGCTGCTGTGGTCTCTCGCAGCGATGTTGGTGGTCCTGCGGACACAAGTCTGTTGATACGGATGGTGCTAGTCCCTCCATGCGGACTGACAGGTGCTCCATATATTCTTTGTTTTGTTTGTTCCACTTTGTTAAGTGCTAAGATGATAAAAGAGGCCTTCGTTGAGGCAGCTGACTCCTTGTTTCAGGATTTTAAAAACAAACTACAAATATTAT
>OMLP01026091.1:0-17027 GCA_900302685.1 Spondyliosoma cantharus | reverse complement strand
TAGACTGGGTGGTGTCAGTTTTAAGCATATCATCTGTCAACACACACATGCTGTAGACACACACACACACACACACACACACACACACACACACACACACACACACACAGGCATACTGCTTCCCCATACTCATTTTGGTATCCAAGGCCAGAGGATAATAGTGTCACTGTGTGTAAGGTTTGCATGCGTGCGTATGGGTTTGTGTGCGCTCCAAACCTGCCCCCAGGCTGCATGAGTGTGTGCTTTTGTGCGTGTGTGTGTTGTGCGCTGTTGGCAGGGGAGACAGCCAGACACATGGCACACGGCAAATGTGTAAGCAAAGTCCCAGAAACACCTGAGCCCCAGTGCGTGCGTGTGTGATTTGGAGTGTGCGTGTGTAGGTGGGTTCCCTCACCGCAGCACCTGTCACTGGGTGTTGATGGTTGATCCGGCTATTCTTACCAGCTTCACTCTAATTGGTCATTAGTATCCTGTCACTTCATTCTACAGGAAATTCTCCCAGATATCTGTTTGTTTGCTGGTTTTGCTGGTCATCACTCCACTTCTGTACATCTGTTTCTTTCTGCTCCAACTCAGTGATTTGCTGTGACTTGGTCCATTAAGTTTGATCTCCTTAGTTGAGTTTTGTAATTCCCTTGTTTCCTACAGCTGTAAAAACACAAGAGCTTCACTCTAGCTGAATGATAATCCATTAATGACAAGAAAGGAAAATGCATGGTATGTTTTAAGGGCTGTAACTAATGACTGCTTTATTCAACTCACAGATCATTTTCTGGAATAATTAATCATTTGGTCTATAGAATATCAGCTAATGATGATGACCCGATACAAATCTTGTCTAAAACCCAAATATATTAAGTTTGCTGTCATAGAAGACCAACTAAGCTAGCAAACATTCTCACTAGAAGGACTGGAACTGGTGATTATTTTATTGCAGGAAAAATTCATTACATTTCTGAGACTTTACACTAGATTATGTTTAATTAATGTGAATTTGGCTGTTAATATTACAGAATTCCAGCCATAGAGAAAAAAAACTATGCTCTAATTAGCCATACAAGTCTACATTTAAACAGCAGAAAAAATACACACAAACAATGCGATTTTTCCTCCCTGTCCTCTCACAAATGAAGCAGAACAGACAACAACAGTCCACCTTTTCATGCCCTGATGGTTTGCGTTGTACGCCTGTGGAGCAGGGCCGCATGTGCAAGTTGTCTGGGCCAAGTGTGACATTGCGGAGTGGTGCAGCATGGTGATCTGCGCTAAAGAATATTGAATGTATTAGCTGTTGTGTGAGTCCATCTCTGTAGTTGTTTGGCTGTTGTCGTATCTTCCATTTCTTGAGTAGCAGGAGCTTGATGCTGTGGTCTGGCTGGCCTAGGGATGCCTGCTCCGCCTTCAACATTACATATTAACTACTTTCAAGTCAAAGAACGGGGCTGTTGCTGCAGTATGCAGCTTCTGAATGTCGTGCTGTGTTTATGGCCTGTGTCCATATACATTCTTTTTCTGGCAGAAATCTTTGGCAGTGTGCTGGGGAGCGGAACGTTGAGAGAAAGAAAAAACACTGAACATGGCTAAACACTGACATCTCAGTGTCTTTACAGCCAAGGCAAAACTAAACTTTTGCATGCTTTAAGTTTGGCATTTTGGTCAAGAGTCACCATCCCCTGCTGACATTTGCAGTTTAAATGACTAATTCCAGTTTTATCATTAGCATTATTATTACTCTTGTTCATAATTCACTGTAAATGTATGTATACAGTGGTATATAATCAGTAATTTTCTTTGTAGCTGATGTTTTTGTTCTATCTGTGAGTACTATAGCAAATTCTGTAAAATAAAAAAGTTAAACTTGTCATCTTAGTTGCAATATTTAATTCAAGGTTTCATACAGACTATTTTCAAATCACATTTGATGGTATGATAGCATTTCTTATTGCTTTGTGAGCATGACTGACATGCAAATTTTATATATTTATCAATAATTGGAGCATGGTTTTTGAAACTGTCTTTTCAGATTGATGCATTTTATTTCAGCGTATTATGCATTTAATTATATAATTAAAATATATATTGTCATTTCCTGAACTGTCGTCATCTGCTGTGATTCAGAGGGCAGCTTGCATGCTGCTGTGCATAAACCAGCTCTAAATTCTAAGAATAGACCTTAAAACCCTCCTCTGCTAAACCGGAAGCCTCTATATTTAACTCATCTAAGTCTGGTTACCATGACAAATGAGGGAAATGCATCCCATATTGCATTACAAGGGCACTGTTATAGACTCCTATCTGGCCTGAAATTGGTTTGAAGATCAGATCAATAGGATCTAGACTTGGGAAGGTCATCAATATCATTACGCTCAAACAATGATGATGCTATACAGCTCGGAAGCATTAGTCATTCTTGGATGTTAGCTGTAGCTTTGTCCAATAGGATTTATGCGCCTCATGACTGCTGACGCAATTTTTGCTCTTCTTAGGGCCACTGTAATTCAGTTCATTACACTGCAGTATATGAAGAGAAAAATATAAATTGTTTAAAAAATCTTTAAGATATGCTTTGATGTCATATTCAGGTCAGCTTACTCACAGTCACTGCTAAAAACTTTGCCTCCAGCGACAAGACATTGCGGTTACAATGTGTGTATGTGTGTGTTTGTGTGTGTGAAATATTATTTCTAGCTGTGGGACAGCTATAAATATTCTGCTAATAATCCTCTCCCCCCCTCGGGCTGAATGAAAGCTGCTCCAGCCAAGTTGTTTTGTATTCTGACAGTTTTCTTCTTGATGTCGGCTTTGAACTTTAGATAACTTCTGCAAGACAATCCAAACATATATTAACATTTGAACTTAGTGTGTACGTCATAAGAAGTTTTCAGATCCACTAAGTAACAGTCCTGTATTCAAAAGCCAACAGCAAAACAGAAGTATTATCAGCAAAATGTACTTCAGTATCAAAAGTAAGAGAACTCAATCTACAGCAAAACTGTCATGCAATTGTCATATTATTATATGTGGTATTACATAATTACCACTGATAGATTAAAGGTTCATCATGTAATGTATCAAAAACTAAAGACTAAAATTATCATCCTATAGCGCAAATATTAACTGTTTTGACATTTTGTCAAAGACATTTATGTGTTGTTTTACAGAGATTACTAAAGAAGTTTGAAAGTTTATCCTGTCTCACAATATCACTTTGTATCTTAAGAGGAGATAGTTTGTCAGGTAGTGTAGATAGTATAGTATACAATGCTAAAATGGGCAGAGAAATATACTTGGCCCTGCCCAAGTAAAGTATATGTGTGGGAAACACTGTTATACATTTAATAGGTTGCATGTATTAGGAGACAGAGACAGATTTGCTGGGTAATTTAATCTGTAGCAAATCACATTTCATAACCTGACTCTGTTTTTTGTTTAAACTCTTTTTTAGTGATAACTAACTTTAACTATACAGTAAAGTAAATAGTAGTTATAGTAGCAAAGTGAAAAGTACACATGTAGTATAGTTGAGGTATAAAGCAGCAAGTGTCTCAAAATGGTTACTTTTCTAATTGAAAAAAAAAAGGATTATTACCTTTTGTCCTTTTTAATTATACCTGGTTAAAACTGGATTGAAAAAAAACATTAATAACTCATTTTGGGATATTTTGGGACATAGAATTAGAGTTTTTTTTTTAAATAAGTACAAACCATGTGCCTCATGCACAAAATAAACCAAACCAACCAAAAAAATAACCGACTTAGTGACCTTCCATATATGCTGTTTCTCCAATGCAATTCGCAGTGACTGAGAAAATAAATTACGTTTTGTAAAGCTTTAAAAATAGAAAACCATTAGTCTGCATCTGTCAATCTGAAACTGTGTCTGTGTGCACTGACCATTATTTGTGTCCTGATTAGAGTCAGTAAAAAAGAAAAATCACAGTCTGTAAAAACACATGCTGCCTTACCCTCCAGCCTCATGATAATATAAAACGGGCTTGATGTTCTACCACAATAACATCTGCGTGAGTTAGTTGATGAGGAATGACTTGACACAAACTTGTTGCAGTGTGGAATCCATTTGTCTTCGAAAGTCTGGTACGCATTATGGAGTTTGATACCGGCTCTCATATATATGATGATTTTCTCAGATAAGACCAAATAACATTTACTCCCATGAATCTATCAGTATAAAATCTGTAATGTCCTTGAGTTTTGTACAGGTCTCCCAAGTTATCGCGATCAGATTAGAAGTGCTCTGTCTTCCTTTGATTCGGTTTGAACCTGGGGAGATAAAGAGCAGCGATTCAGATCACCAGGCTGTCAGATAGGAGCCATAGTGGAGAACGAATTCAAGACAACTCCTGGTGTGCAGGAGGGATGATAAAAACATCACAGCGGGGGAGAGACAGTGGGTGGCTGTGGTGTGAGTGTGTGTCTGAGTGTGTGTGTATGTGTGTGTGTGTGTGTGTGTGTGTGTGAGTGTGTGTGAGTGTGAAGGTAAGATGAATAACACTGAACGTACTAGGATTACAGTAATCTGAGTATATTAAATTGGTCACTTTAATATGTAAAAATGTATAAATTATTGGATCAAAGAGACACATTTGACTTGAAGATCACAATCATGTCTTATCTTGTGATCGTGCGTCATTGTACAACAATGTTATGATAACTATGCTATGCAAATGAGCCTATAACCAGAGTACATTGTTCATTTAGCGTCATATTCCATGTATTTTTGAGACAAAGTAATTGAGAGAAATCAGATTATGTTAGATCAACACAAAGGATTATATTGCTGGGTCAAATCTCGAGCGGGTGCTCAGTAATCCGTAACAGATTACATTTTAAAAGGAGCCTGTACCACGCGCGGGTGGATGTGTGGTGGAGATTGGAAACGGTTTGTAAAATGAGAGCCATGTCAGTGTGGCTGCGGGAGGAGATGATAAAAATTGGTTCTGACTGCGCTCAGTTCTCACATCCACCTCCCGCCCGGCATCTGCGTCTACTTGACCATTATGAGTGTACAGGTAGGACACAGTGAGAGCCAAGCAGAGTGAGTGAGGGTAAATCAAGGGTGTGAGGAAAGAGGAAAATCAAGAGACTGGAGGAGAGAGGAAAAGAGTACATAACACGCACACATATAAATGCAAATTAAAGCTCAATTTACATCTGCATATAAATGAAAATGTGTGTAGTAAAATGTTTGCGAGAAAGACTATTGCAAGATGTACGTTGTTATTTTAACATCGTGTGGTTGTTTTGCGTAAGTGTCTTATCTGTCGTCATGCTTTTATGTTCTGTGTACCCCAGCAAGAGTAGCCGATGTTCAGCATCAGCTAATGGGGATCCTCATAAAATCCTAAATCCTAAATCCCGGTGGATGTTGAACAGAAATGCTCTCTGCTTTGAGGACGAACCACCATCGTTAACAGTGAACCATCTCATGTAGTCGAATACGTTTGTCACTCTCAGAGAGCAGAGCAACTAACAATCACTTTCATAATTCAGCTGATATTTTTCTGATTAATCAATTTGTGTCTGTCAGTGTCTATAACTTTTTTTATTTTGTATTATATATTATTATCATAATATATCATTTTAACAGTGTCTATAAAATATTACAAAAAGTGAAAACAAAACAAGAAAAAAAGACAAAACACCAACACTTGATTAGACGCGTTAAGTGTAGTGTGAGTATCTGATGCAGACAATTAGAACCCACAATTAGAGAGTAGACATGAAAACACTTATGCCTATTTTCAGATACACAAATAATTGCAAGCTATGAATGCCTTCAAGTCAAGACCCTCTTAAAGTATGCACCAGTAGTCGAATGATTTTTGGGTTGATCTGATGGCTGGACTTAGCCATAAACGCTTCTGTCTTCTATGACATGGACGTATGTGTTTGGACGTAAGCATACCACAGCGAGGAGCAGAGAGGAGTTCCGTTATTTTTAAACTGGGCCCCGTTTTTACATATTTTGATGAGTAAATGCCTAATAGTTAGAAATCAGTCCAGTAGATCACTTTAGCTGGCAGCCATGACACGGGCTGCAATGGCCGACTGTTTGACCTAGAGGAGAGGGCGGAGATGGTGGAACAATCGTACAACCCAGATTTAGCGTTGGAACAGTGGAAATGGAGTCTGGCATATTTGGCATTGGCAACATAGCGGCTGTTTCTAGTGTCTCAGCAGAACTCGTCTTTTCCTCAGTGACAAATGAGAAAATGAAGCCACACTGCTTCCCAGTCCAACTCTTCACTGCACATTGATAGAAGCAAATTAAGAGGAAGGAAACAGTATGCGGAAGAATAAGGGCATCAATAATCATGTAGTAAAACAAAGTATCTCACATTGTTATTTGCTGACAGCCATTAATTTCAATGAACAACTTGGTTCATAAAAGTTTGCTACCTCTGAAATATAGGAGGGGAAGGCAGAGTGGGCTGCATGTCTGAATGCATTTGTAAGTTTGTCCACACATGTATGCATGTGTGTGTTTTTTCACGGTCTTCTCTCGTGCTAATGCTAGTTTGCAATGTTTGTGGGCGGCTTTGACTTAATGTGGTTTTCACATTTGATTACCATCACATCACACTACCCCTTCAAGGATAATACATGCTCTGCATTTCCCTCTCTCTCACTCTCATACTCACAGACACGCGCACACATACATATAATGTACTGTAAGTTGAAAAGTGGATTAGTCGGTGGTGTTTGTTTCCAATTAGCTAGAACATAAGATGGAAATTTGGGGAAACAAAAGGAGTAAAGTAACTCGAGAAACAACAGCACACATTATAAAATACTTGAGGAAATGACTGTAGTAAAAGAAGTGCAGTATTGTCTTAATAGCAGACATCTGATCATGCTCCATTAGGTCTGAAGCACCATTCTGAACTCTTTTGGTTTTTGGCAAATCTGACTCTCTAATCTGTTTGTAGTTTTCACAAAGAGAGCGATGTGACTCACATTTTCCACCTCTTCTAATCAGCAATGGTTGCAAATGTGTTTCTTTGTGGCAGGCCTTTCGTTTCAGTTGTCCTGTTTCATTGGCAGTTCCATTCAGTGAAAAGGTCTCTACTTGATTGTGAGAAATCAAAACCCAACATGGGATCTGAGTCAGATTGAGACCAAATTATACTTAGTCCATAGAGGTGGGGTCTTATTTCACTGCCATGAGTCTCATGTCTGTGGGTCGAAAATGTGTATAATACCTGAGCAAGTAGATCCAAGTGGATCAGAGCATACTGTCAGCTCTGACACAAGATCTGTTGCACAGCAATTAGTTTTTGGAGTAGTTTCACAGACATTTCTGTATTAATATGTCTAAAAATGACAAAACATTTAGTTGTATCTTTTGTTGAGTTGTGTACTAACATTAACAAAATTATACTAACGTGAACATTTCTTCTTGTGCCTTGTAGAATGATATTTGGTAGCAATGGTTGTTGTTTAATAATGACAAAAACAACTCCCATGATCCCACACTACTTACGTTTATTGTTTTGTTTTGATTAAGAACCTCTTTGGGCAGAAATTGGATAATCTGCCTTTAAATAGGTGAGCAAATTCTAATCTTCTGTCAATCTATCGCTCAGTTTGCTATAGAATATTTTATTGCTGATTCAAATTGGTCATTGAAACATAAAAGTTGGGTCTTATTCTCTCTCTCTCTCTCTCTCTCTCTCTCTCTCTCTCTCTCTCTCTCTCTCTCTCTCTCTCTTATTTCCCACTAATTTTTACTTCCAATCCAACATTAAGTTTATATATGACACTTGATTTTGTAAATTTTCTTGTATTTTGTCAATTTATATTTTTTAGGAATGCTCTTTGGATTGTGGTGTTGTTGCTCCTGGATTAGAGCTGCACATTGTGATTATTTTAACAGATATTAGGATTACAGTATGATTCACAATTAGTGGGGAGGATTTTTGCATCGCAATTTTCATTTTCTCAAAAAACAAAACAGAAAAAAGATTATCATGATGATGTGACATTTGTTGGGGCCTGCTATGTGATGGAGGATTGCTCTCTCTTATTCTCTGGCTTTGTCTTTTGTCTTTGCTCCTACATACAGGTAGATGTAACTCTCATTCCTTATTTGTTTGATAAATGGTAATATTGCTTATGTTCAGACAGTTTTGCATCTGAGTTGCTCCCACTCACTTAAGTGAATGCAGCATTAATTGCAAACTTCACAGTAAGTGCTGTGCTTAAAAGCAAAACCTTTGGCAGTAATTAAATTATTATAAATTCAGTGTTGAATTAGCACCCACTGATGTAAAAATCTATGCCTTTGTTCTCTGAAGAGTACATTACAGTGAAAACACTGCAGTCACCATCGTCAGTGTGTACTTGCCGAACACTAACTCATCTTTTCTCTTTCTCTATTTCTCTCTGTCCATATTCCCCCTCTGTCTTATTTTAGCATGTTCTGTTCACAGATGAGGCCAGTTTAACCACGATCCATACAGTTCATACTCAGCTGTATGTGCGCTTGTGTGTCACAAAGTGTGTGTCTGTGTTTAGCCAAGAGCAGTGAGGGCCCATTTGAGTTCACACTTCACAGAACATCAAATGGATAAATCAATTTGAAGGCTTGCGGGAAAAATAAATGTATGTTTTGTGTGTGTGTGTGTGTGTGTGTGTGTGTCTGGTGGGGGTTATGCAAACAAAGCTGCACAAGCATATTCACATGCCCCAGTTGCTGTGTGTAACAATGTGCATGTTGGCTATGCACATACCACGCTGCACACATAATTGATGAATGCATGACATGTGTGCTAATGCGGTCTTGTATGTGCACATGCAGATTAATTTGCATATTGCATATTTATATAGCTGCCTGCATATCAGAGGTGCTGCATCCGTCATGCTCCATCACGTGTAGCGAGAAGGGACCCATAATGGGTCATCTCTGCTTCCATAAAGGATGGCCGTCTCCCCCTCAGAGCTCTCATTACGTTGAATATGTGCACGTGTGCATCCTCCTCGCTGCACAGTCTGCTCGGCTATAATTTCATTAACTCCTTCCCATTAACCTGTAGATTGCCAAGAATCTTCCACCGTGGTGAAACTGAACCATCCATCACAGTGAAACTCAGTGTAGTGTGCAGGTGAGCAGGCCATTTGTTGCCCAGATTTATGTTTTTTCATGATTTTCAGCACGTATCTTTGCCAAAACCTGCTGCAGAATCAACTACAGACTGCAGTTTAAGAGAGAGTTATAGGGGAGTGTCAGTAAATGATAAACTACAGTGTGGTTGCAGATCATTGCATAAGTGCTCATAAGGAGTTACAGCACACTTATGGGTTATGCTTATGGTGCAAGAATGTTTTTATAACTACTCGCTGTTCTCACAGTTTATGAGTGATCATTTAACACGAGCCCTATAGCTGTTTAAGAAAATGAAACCATATCTCTTAACGTATACCCTACAATCCTAACAATCCTGTACGTATCACCATCAAACACTTATACTGAATACTTTGACTTAATGTCTAATCTGTCTTATCTAATGACATGACTCACTGACATATATTTGTCTATGACTGTAATTCTAATCTTTAACTGGAGTAAGGCATGGTGATACCTCAGACGTGTCATACCATATGAAAACAGTGTATTTGCTGTAGGTCTTTTCTGGCTAAATACTAAATAGTATGGGAGTATGGATAGTGTAACGCAACCTCTGAGTCTGCCATCGCGCCTTAATGAGGTTGTACTTGGATGTAAGTACAATGCAGTGACAATGCAGATATGCTGATGTCCAGCATGATGTTTACCTCATTCGCTGTCTTATGTAAGCATGTTAGCATTAGAGCCTGACCAATATGCAGTTTTTTGGGGTCTGCCGAAACTGATAGAAGTGAGTAGAAAATTCCGATATCAATATATCGGCCGATATACACATGGTTTTTACAGTGATCTCTCAAATTTGGCAAAGATGAGTAAAGGAGACAGGATATTTTGTGGCAAGTGTAAAATGATAACAGAGAACTGAAACAGTAGGTGACACTCGAAATTTAATCATTATAAATCACCTCAACTATCGCTCTCTGCATTGACATATATCATATATATATCGGTCAGGCTGTAGTTAGCATGTTGATATTTCCTTATTAGCTCTAAACACAGAATACGGGTTGGCCGTTGGGAATGTGAATAGTTTTTTGGGGTAAATCTGAGTATTTTTTGCTAGATGTAAATTCACAGGATCCTCAAAGTAAATGCAATCAATCGCAATCCAATAGTCTTTGAAAATAGAGGACAAGTCCAGGGATCAGTACGTCTTTAGGATGCATTGTCTGAGGACCATTACTGTTTGAAATGGTAATCCATCCAAATGTTAAGATATTTATATCTGAACCAAATTGTTGGACCAACTCACTGTTTTTCTTCTTTTTTTATATCATTGTAAATTTAATATCTTTTGGTTTTGGAATCCTTGGCAGATAGAACAAGTTATTTTAAGCCATGTAATGGGCATATTTAACTTTATTCCTTATTACCACTTGAATAAAAATACCCATTAGTTGCAGTCCTTCTTGTAAGTATCCATTTGAATGTGCCAGGTTGCCACAGGAAACCACAGCTTTCCGAAATATTCAAGGTCTGCACAGTGTATTTTGAGCTATGGCAAAACTGCGTGTATTTTCGTCTGTGTCTGTTTTCTATTCATACTCCGACACCAGCCAGTGTAAGATGACTCCAGTGTTAACACCACGCTTTAAGTCCCTCAGCCTGCCTTCTTCTCCTCCTCTGCAACATATAAAGTAATTACATCTCTTTCCACTACACACCCCTCCCTCGCACGCACCACACCCTCGTCTCTAGGCTCCAAATGTCAGCCTCATCAGCTCAATTATCCACTGACTTTAACAACATCCTTACATAACCCATTTAGCTGTGTGCTGTCTGAGAGCTTGGAGATGACAAACTTCCTCTGCCGCCCTCACACCCAAATAGTCGTTTCCACCTTTACTCACCTGCACGGAAGGGACATTTCAGCTAGACGGTGTGATATCAAATACATCAGCTACGTGCTTATTTGCTTACTTGTATCGTGCGTCATAGCATCTTCTCAAAGAAGCTTTTGAGGATATACTTTTACGGGGGCCTGTTTGTATTTGTTTGCTCTCTCTGTTGCCTCGTGTGCATGCATTGTCACTCCAAAGGTCAATGAATAACTGGATCATTCCTGTGAATACATAATTGGCTTATTCATGAACTTCCCCAAATAGATCCTGTCACTCAAGCATTTTCATTGAGATTTCCGTCGCTCTCTTTATTGCCAGTTCTCCAGCGAGCGTAACGTTTTATTTATGGATCAACATTTAAGGAGAATAGATTTGCTTTGATGAGGCAAAGCTCCGCCGGAGAAGACTTATGATCTATTTTTGTGCAACACAGCACATGGGACTCACGTGCCTGGTAATAAAACGCCCTTGATGTGTGCCCTTTGTCTCACAGAGGGAGAAAAAGCCGCACATGCATACATAATGGGGGGGGAAAACTATTTTGAGATGACTTTCTTTTTTTTTCTTTCTGACTGTGCGATTCATTTGCCTGCTGGTGGAAAATAGATGTGAATCACTCACCATGGCTGCTCTCCCAACATCCATTCACCCTGCACGCTCTATTCTTCTGTCCTGATTTACTCTTTCAACCCGTCACTCCTTTACTCACAGTTTTAATCTCCTTTTTTTTTTATCCGCTTATTACTTTCTAAATGCCACCCTTTTTTCTCGCTGCTCTCGCATCAAAAAATGTACCTGTACCATCGTAAGTCGTACCTTTAAATTCTGGGAAGTATTCAACTTTGTCCACGATTTCCCATGCTTCTCTCGCCCTCCTGTGCTCTTTGAGGGCACCCTGAGTAGCCTGTGTGATGTAATTGTGCATGAGAGTCATGTCACCACAGCTGAGCAGGAGATTATAGATAGAAATGGAGTGCAGTGCCCACAGGAAAGTGAGGGGCAGGGAAAGGGATCGCAACATTGCCTACGATGTTTTTAGAACTTGGTGTCATCCTCTTTAAAATCCGGCTGCCATTATTCATCTTGAATGTCTGTGTAACCTGTATGAGCACTGTGTTGGACATGCTTTTTGTGGCTGTGAAAAGGTGTCTGTATTAACTACCACAATGTCCCGATTAACGGGGTATAGTTTGACATTCTTGGAAATTATTTGGTATTAAACACGTCATGCTTTGTTTGTTTACAAAAACGTGACGTGCAAAAGTTGTGGTTTTAATGTGGGTTTTGCTGAATACTTCCCAGCAAATAAATAGTTCTAGTACAAAACCACCATAAATCCACAACTTCCCAACCATGTCATTTTTTTCACTTCAATTTGTACAGATAAAAAAAACAAGTGTTAATTACTGAGCTTTTGAGGTGCTTTCTTACCTTCTGACAGAGCCAGGATATCTGTTTCCAGCATTTATGCTAAGCTAAGTTAATCAGATGCTGGTTGTATCCTCATATTTAGCCTACAGAAATTAGAATGGTATCAATGGCATCAACCACAAAATAACATGTTTGTCTTAAGAACATGTGTAATATTAATTTTCATATAATTTAAAAAAACATTTAATCCCTGCAAACGTATACGTGCCCCTTACATCCTGTGTCGCACCGAGTGTTGGGTGCTTTATGTGCATTCTCGCCTGTTCGCATAGTGTCCCTCGTCCCATGTAAAACCAAATGTGATTGTAATTCAAACCATAATCGTTTCCTAAACCTAACAAAGTAGTTTTGTTGCCTAAACCAAACCAAGCTGCGATATTATTTTGAATACTTGATAGTATTGTTTGATACTTAATACACTACGTCTGAATGTAAAAATTCAATAATAACCTCCAACCACACACAGGACACGACCTCCAATCGCCTCCGGTCATGTGCATGATCCATTCATCCAGCACGGCTGGCTGTGTTTGAAGTCTTTGTCCTTCTAACTGTCTTACAAGGCAGACTAGCACTTTGAATGCACATAGATGTCAGGTCAAATACACAGATTATTTAAAAACAACGTGCGCGGCCGAGATAGTCACAGGGCACGCTGAAGCGTGCGGTGCTACTTCCTGCAAAACCATGCCTGTCTTGGTGAGACCTGTACATTTTTACCCTGCTTTGCCCCACTAAACACAAATTTTTGGGCCCTATATTGGGCAATATATTGCAGTTTATCACAATATTGACCTCATAACCAACACCTCTTTTTTAACAGAATCAGAAAAAGCGAATGTAACATGTACAGTATTAATTGCATGGCTAGTTTTCCCAGTTTAGAAAACCATGTTTGAGCATCAGCATGAAGACACAGCTCCAAACTGCACTCTGAACGTGTGTTGCCCTCTCCCTTTCCAGTCACAGCTCCTCCCTGATTGCTAAACTGTTGCCTCTCATCTGCTAGCTACTGTAGCACCTCCTTTTGCCTGAGCATCTTCACAAATGACACCTCTCATCCTCTTTAGCGCCTTGCTAATGAAACCAGTTAGGTTAAGGAGCTTTGGCTAATCGCTGCGTTTTTCAGGTTTTATTTCTCTCTCTCTCTCTCCGCCTTCCTGAAGCCGTCTCTCTCCCTCGCTCTCTCTCTGTGACTCCCTTGCTGAGTTTATTGCCCATTTCCAGCTAAATCCACGAAACCCTCTGTGCTATTGTAGATAACACAGCCTTGGATCGGAGTCTCAGGGATCTGTCACCGCGGCATTATGGAATACATAATGTGCAGGCATGACATGAGCCTTGACACCTACTGTAGACCTACTTAAACATGGAGTGTGTAGTCATTTCACACGGGGCAAACGTTAAACCATCTGCTGGGTGAATCTGCCTAAAGGAAGCTAATGATTGGGTTCATTACTGTAGTCAGCTTTGTGGTGCTTGAAGCCTGGGTAGACTCGTGTGTGCATCAACACTGTCTGCTCCCATCATCACTGTTTACTCTGCAGAGACTGTGTGTGTTTTAGCTTTTTTTAAGAATAGGAAATGGGGGCAGCAGCGGGCATCATGAGTCAAGTTTTGCAGCATTTCCATGACTTATCTCCCCGGGGAAATTCTCCCGCTGTTTCCTGGCATTCTCAAATGGTGCATCGTCATGATCATCCCTCTGAAATATACACATAAAAAAACTTTGATGCAAAGCCAGTGGAATGGTTGTAGATCTTGTTGTTTTCTTTATATTTTTTCAACTCTGCTGTCGCTATGAGGCAAAGGGATTATCACTGTGGAGACTGCGAGATGCCGAGCAAGCAGGAGACTGAAGGCGCTGCCAGCTAGAAGCCTCTTTAACCTTTATCAGACTCCAGATAGCATCTGAGATAACCTTAAAAGACAGAGAGAGGGAGGGAAAGAGTAGGAGTGAGTGGGATGGGGGAAAGGAGGACTTAGCATGAGTAAGAAGAGAAAGAAAGACATGAGTAAGGAGTTTGTTTCAGAATTCTTCTCCCTATGGTGATCGAAAAGCTTGTATCAATCAATCAATTGAACATGATTTATATGGTGCCTTTCAAAAATCCATCAAAATGCAATTTAAAGTGCTTTACAAGTGATTTAAACTTGAAGACTGAGGCTGAGACTAATGCACGCCAAGACAGCAATTAAATATGGGTTTAAAGTAATACAAGTTAAAAGAAGATTATTCAAGCCTTAAAAATAACAATAAAAATACAATTATGAAAAAATAGAATTGATTAAATAGAACTGATTATTAAAAAATGTTAATAAAGTAAAACGAATTATCAGTGAAATGTTTTTATAACATAAAAGAATAACTAATAATTATAAAAAAGATAGATAGAATAAACATTAAAAACTATAATGTTATGATAGATAAACAGTAGATAGATAACATATAGCTGAAAAATATCATAGCATAAAACTGGGCTGTCTATACAGTAGAATAGTATACAGTGAATATATTATATTTTTAAATTTGTATGACATGACCAAAGACAACAGAGAAAAAAGGTCTGAGCAATTCCCTGTTGCTCAGCAGTTAGAAAACCTACAACCACAATGCACTGCAGTAAAGTCTAATGCTGATGGGTGAAATACTGTTTGGTTTTGGCAGAAACAGGAGGCAGCAAGGCAGCCAGCTATTAACAAACAATATTGTATTACATCTAAACAGTACACAATATTTTAAAAACATTTTGGGTGATAAATTGTGATTTTGTTTTTTAGCCTCCATTTTCACCATACAGAAACAAAATAGTAGCCACTTCCTATTCATGATCTTTTCTCTGTTTCACCTAAGTCTGCAAAAATTGTCATGATACAATGCTGGTTAAAAATGGTTAATGTACTGGAGTGCTGGAGGGTAGCCAATTCAAGGTCAATGAATGGCATAGCGGTCTTATAGGAGCCGAACAATGTCCTGTACAGCCTGTTGAAATGTTATTTGTGTTTCCTTTTTTAAACCCTTACTCTCCTATCTTTATTTTCTCTTCCTCCTGCCCTTTGAGTCCGGCTGTCGATCTATCTGTCTACCCATCTGTCTGTCTGTCTGTCTGTCTGTCTGTCTGTCTGTCCGTCCGTCTGTCTCTGTCTCTCTCTCCTCCACTGCCTCGTCTGTCTCTGTGCCGCACTGATAAGAAAAGTGCCCGCCCTGTCTCGGAGGAGAAACCATGGAAACGTACCAGCCACGTGTTGACATCACAGCGTGTTAAATATAACCGCCTCCCGTGCCACACAACTAGTTGTTGTGCCGTTGATCCTCGCCTGGCTATAAATACATGGTTTCCTTCACATAATTGCAGCTACGACAGGCTTGTTTGGATGGAGGGAGAAATAGGAAATGCCAGAGAGAAAGAAAGAGTGTGCCGCCTTCTTTCTATCTGTGCCACTGTGTGTGTGTGTGTGTGTGTGTGTCTGTTTATGCGCTCATTAAAGCCCAATCAAGGAGATCGGTAGAGATTGCAAAACTCTTTGAGATAATCTGCACTGAGAAGTGACCTGAGTCTTCCATATTTGGTCCATGGCACTGTGGTCGGTCACGTTTCCCGTTTTGCAGTGTGGTCCAGTGTACTAGCTTGAATCGTTTTGATTTTATGCAAACCAACCGAACCAGGATTTGTCAGATCTAGATGAGGGAGGGTTTGTATCATGTGGCTCGTTCGCAAAAACCCTGCGTTATTTGATTAGCTCAGTGCTGCAGGGTGATGCCTCTCGTCAAATTGTTGTGCTGTGCTAGAGTTGAGAATTGTGGAAACAGCAAGCGTGACAAAAAAAATATCTGCCAACAAACTTCTGCTGAAGCTCGTTAACATGTTATATCTTCTTTGTTTAACCAAAAGAGACCTCGGGAAGTAACTGTATATTGTCACAATTTGCACAAAAAGGATCAAAACACAAACCACACACAGAGGCAGGAAGGTTAAAAACAAAAAGCAAGCTTTAACCTCTCCAACCCAAGTGCCCCAGTACCGGGGGCAGCTGCGCATGTTGCATCATACACCATATAAGGGCATGCTAACCATTTAGGAACATATTCATGCAGCACACCCACTTAACGGGAAGAAGCTCAGCTAAAAGCTCATGATAACCATTTTTACCTAATCGAAACACAATTCCGACACCAAGCAACTAAATGAGCACGTAGAAAAAACACGCTAACGGCGCTTGTCCGCAAAATCGCCGGTAGCGATTACGCTACTTCATGCTAACGATACAAACAGCATATCATATGAAAGCTGAGACTCTACAAATTCCAACGGTATAAGTCTCATCACTCTACGCCCCAAACTCACTGAAACAACTGCAGAAGAACAGCAAAAATAAACATCACTTTATACAGACATAGTCATGAATTATGTCTTACATTTGCTGTTTTGTGATTATAAATTGTGTTAAAGTGCATTACCATCTCCACGGGCTAACCCAATGTGTCTGTGTCACTTTGAAATGATTCCGGACAGTTCAAGAAAGGTTTCGTTTCCAAGAGGGCAGGTATAATGTGGAGTAGGTAGGGCCCTTGTCTTCGCAAACAGTGTATTTGCCTCCTTGTGATT
>OMLP01026090.1:0-10190 GCA_900302685.1 Spondyliosoma cantharus | reverse complement strand
CCTCGCCGCCTGCCTGCCCGCCTGCCTGCTGTACTGATTGCACTGACCCAGCCTGTACCCGCCGGGCTGTCACGTTGAGCTCCTCATGGTCGAGGAGCACATCCCTGTCGGTGACGTCACGCGCGCAGCCAACCGAGAGTGGCCGACTGGTCGCTCGGTTCCACCCGCCGACGTCCCGAAGCAGCAGCAGCAGCGGCGGCGGCAGAGGCAGAGGCAGCCGGAGACTAAAGATAGAAAACCGGGCACAGTTCGACGGAGCCGGAAGAGAAGGAGCGGGAAATCACGCTGCCAAACGCCGACGGGACATTAAAGAAAAAAAAAAAAAAAAATGAAACCGTTTGTTTTGTGACTTCCGTTGATTTTGTGGTTCTGCGGACAGACACCACAGGAGACAGATATGTGATGGTGGCAGTGGGGTGGTGGGTCCTGCTCTTCTCAGAGAGCAGTGGGCTCTTAAACACACATGTCAGAGGCCACTACATACAAATGCTCCGTTGCAATAATGAAAATGTATTAGTAGCAGTGGGCTACTTAGTAAAATCACAACTTTTTATTGTTATTGCTCTATCGATTTTTGCACTATATCATGTAAATATGTATATACGTCTATTCTATTTCTTCCCTTTTTAATCATATTGTTTATTTTTGCTATTGGTCTTTGTTCTCTAATATTCTGTCATTGCTTTGACAAACAAATGTCCCCATCTGCGGGACATTAAAGGATTTCTGATTCTGCTTCTGATAATTGTGTAACATGCACTGTATTGTTAGAGCAGCAGCTGCAGGGCTGATGTTAACCATTCTATATAAACCCAGTATTGGGTAGCTTAATCAATAACGATGGAGCATATATCATATGTCATGTATGCAAGTCTTGATCCAAAAAAGTAACTTTTAAATGACTCGGCTGGTAAATAAATGTAAGCCTATTGAAGTACACTTGTTTCTGAAGTGAAGCGTAGTAATATTAAGTAGCATAAAACGGTAATACTCAAGTAAATACAAGTACAAGCAAGTTTATGAGGTAACTTTCCATTCCTGCGGACATTCACTGTGAAGTGTCGTATAGCACGGCACTACATGAAGGATACAAACAGGGACACTGCCTCTGTACAAATGATATCAATAATAGTGTTATTCCATTGCTTATTCTACTGGAGACCAACTCTTTTGTCCTTGAGTGGAGCACCCATGTTGCACCATTGCACCCTGCAACATGATTGTAAAGGATGTTACAGTAGTCAAGAATCTATGAGCAGATTTAATCTGATTCACTGTTTATTTTTTTTTCAAATTCCACTGAAGATCTAAGTTTGAAGAAAGTCATATAGTCGTGAACCGATCTCTAGTGACACACTTGCTGACAACATTTGCGTAGCTTTGCATCAGTTTTAGTTTGAAAATGT
This sequence comes from Spondyliosoma cantharus, assembly GCA_900302685.1. NCBI lineage: Eukaryota > Metazoa > Chordata > Actinopteri > Spariformes > Sparidae > Spondyliosoma > Spondyliosoma cantharus. The sequence continues at coordinate 8,784 of OMLP01026090.1, read as the reverse complement.
CCAGACATCAGTTTCCTGACCGTCCAAATTTGTCTTCACACTCAGTCAAGCTAATTTCAGTCCAGCGAACAATTCTGCTTTTTATACGACTAATACTTGGCATGCGGAGAATATTCTAAGAAAGTCCCTGAATAATGAGGATGTACGCAATTTCATATCCACCCAATAACACACATTCCACTTGAGGACTGTACTGTGCTGTCGACAATTGCCGTTTTTAGACACGCATGTTTCCAGTTGACAGTAGTTTCAATCAAGGCCTAAAGATTAATTCAGGACATGGCCTAGTTTAATTCCTGAAATGAACAACACTGCATTTGAATCATGGAACATGCTACATATAGTCGTCAGGAGTCATTTATAGTTGTGACTCAACCGTCACACACAGGGTACATATTGGACTGCTTTCCCTCAATTTTCGCACAATTAAGTTTGATGTGTTATGTATTTTTTTTTCCTTAAAATTCATAATAAATTGAATTTACTGCCTTTATGTAGCTTCTAAACTAAAAAAAGGTAACATTCTTATTAATAGTAGTAGTATCAGTATTAATAGAAATGAGTTACCTTAGATGCACTGATAGATGAAAAGGTGACAGTGGGATACATTTTGAGTCAAAGGCATATTTGGCCGAACAATAAAGCACATTAATGATTTACTTTATGTATAATATCAGCTCAACAATAAAAGACACACAACAGGTTGTAAAGGATAATTACATTGATTTTAATAAATAATTCTACTTCAATATACAAATTGACAGTGCTTAGAGTTTTAGTTTATCTTAACATTCATGAGTAACCGTTTTTTTCTCCATCTCATTTTTTCTATACAAAAGCAAAGATAAGCAACAAACTTTATGTACACAAAGTAGTCCAAAAGAAAGGAGATCGTTCTAACAGTAGCATGAAATCCAACTAAAACATCTCAGTCAACATGAACGTAGAAGTCTGTGACTCTGCAGCAAACTTGCATCAGACTTTAAAATGAGGACAAAAACAGGCACGAATGGAACAAGTTTGCTGCAGAACTGGAAATTATGCTAATATTACAGAAAAAGTTACACAACTCCTGAGCAAATTGTAATAGCATGAGTGAGTGTATACATTTGACTGACAAGTCATGACAAGTCATTCTAAATGTCTGTTAGATCCAAATTAAATAAGAAAGCAAATTTAACATAAAATAAGTCAGCATTGACATATGACACCATTGGATTTAAACAGGTGAAAGAAAACTATCTGTATATATTGCTCTCACACAATATACTATCTCTATTGAGTGCAGCTGACACTCAAGAAATATGCACATTTTCAAGAGATAAAAGAAAAGTAAAGTTAAGAAGGCCAGCTTATTAAATATTATCTCTATACGTGAGTAAGTAAAGACAAAGAACTACTCCCTATTTTATCCAGTGGCAATAAAGTACAAATAGAAACATTGGCCCACGCTTTTAAATAAGACATGATCGATGGAACTTAAATCCACACACTGATGAGGTTGCATATTTAAGTTAAAATATTGCACAACATACAAAAATAAGACATTTAATACTGCTCATTATGTCAGAAATATAAATAGAAAACATGAAAATAAAATGAAAAATGAAAAACAAATGGGACTAATTCTTCCTGTCCAGTCGGCTATATCACGTTTCAAGTTCAACCAGTAAAGGCCATGTGTTGAAATTCCAATTTACTTCTACATAGAAAACATTTGGCACCAATTCCGACCGGACTGAACAGAACGAGGTGGGTGAGTGTTACTGTTAGCAGCAACACGTGCGTGGGGTAGTAGCTACACATCGCCTTATGACTACCTATGTTACAGTGTTTCCCTACTGTTATAAGTTACACTCACACTCAGTGCAGTTCACATTGTGTGCAACCTGTGGAGGGACGACTGCACATTCACAGCCGGCGCCGAGCTTCTGCAGGGCCGTGTCGGCTCAATCTTACGCAGGCTGCTGGGGGTTAACGTTCATATGCTGAGGGTGTCCCAACAAACCAATCCGCTGCTTCTGCTTCCTCTGTTCTGTCATCTTGAAAACACAAAAGAGATATTTTTCAAAAATCATCCCACCTGTACCTCTGTTGGCGTGCATGTCCTCTTCTGCTAAATATGCCGGCAGCCTCTCTGCATCGATTCGCTCTTTCATATCACTTTGAACAAACGACCAAACGATGCACAAACTCTGCACACTGCTGAACTGAAAGACGTTTGAAATCCTGCCAGCCTCGTCATTCACACTTGCTCCGTCTTCTGACGAAGGCAGCAGAATACAAACCACTAATACTGAAACTCAGTCAGAAGAAATCTGAGATTAAGCAAAGTGCATGAGTCATTACACAGGTGTTAACCTTTATACAAACAGGAATAAGAACGGGTTTCTGCTAAGAATTAACTTTAAACATCAGGTACTGATTTGCATCTCAACACTGAAACACAACAATATTACATGTGAGAGGACTAAGTGGTCTTGCAATGAGTGTCACAGGAGAAATAGTTCTGCGTAGTTAAAGAAAAATATCATTCAAGCACTTCAAGGGGACAGTTCAGACTCAGCAGAGAGCTGAATGCTGGCTTTATCTTACACTATAATTTTCTAATTAAGGCAATTTTCTTGGAATGACACAAAACAGAGAACGGTTGTGCCACAGTTTTCCTGTTTGTGCTCTACTATGAAAGAATATCTTCCTGAAAACAATGAGAATTTAACTTTGTCAACTGACACCTAAACATCGTGTTTTGTTTTTTTTTGTTACAAATGTTGACTCGGACTGAAATGCGACACTGTGCCCTTCACAGCTTTTGCCAGCACAATAATCATTTCCCCCTGTCTGGGTCAAAATGTCTCGGTAACATTCACTTCCTCACAGATAGTTCTCATTTCAAGGGTAAAGACATTTTTTTTACAATTCTGTTTACTCGAAACAGTCGATTGCAGCAATTGTGCAATTATTTTCCTTGATACGCAATATCAGCAGAATGTATTCTTACACAATTTGAAAGCGGTTAAGTCTATGTGGAATTTATTGCAAAAACAGACTGTTTACAAAGTTAGTCTAATGAAAAACACTTCTTTCGGGAGAATTCTGTGCCTTTTCTAATTGTCGAGAAAGGCTTTGTCGGTAAATAAATAAGAAATAAAAACTCCAATTTTAGTAAACAGGTCAATAATTTAATCCAGATGGATCGCTGCTCAATGACGCAAACAAAATCAGGTTGAGAGCCTCACGCGGTGTGTTGTGAACTATGACTCATCACCTTTTGCATTTAGTGAGCTCTGCATCTAAAGGGCAAACAAACTTTGAACAATGTCTTCTCTCCACATCTTAAGAAAAACGCGTGTCTCACTCTTCATGTTTTCCCCATGATGTCTCTTGCCTTTGTGTCCGTCAGCGCCTCACATTATTTGTAACAAACCTGTTCTTTGAGCTCTGTCAGCTGCCCTGACAGGTTGGACACCAGCTTCATGGTGGACTCCAGCTTCTCCTGCAGGTTTCTGATCTCGTTCTGCTCTCCGTCTGCATCGCTGCTGACCAAGGACATGGCCCGCATCCGTGGGAACCAATCCAAGTTGTGGTCCTAGTAAACAGAGGTCAGAAAAGTTATGGCCTGCACATCAACACATGATGAAACTGATGGATTGGATTATTGATGGTAATTTCTGCTGCAGTTTTCTAAGAAGTGGTTATTGTTCACTGAATGTATTTCATCAAAGAAGCTGGTCTTATTTTTTTTTCTTTCAGTGCAGTTGAACATGTTTCACAAATTACACCACCGGCTATGTGCAGTGATTTGAAGCCTTCTCTTAAAGCGGAATCAAGTTAATCATCAGGGACTTTCCGTATTACAATCACATGGGATATGAGGGCATTCTTGAAATCACCCGGGACAGACAGTTCACATATCGGTGATTCGTTTCCCTCAGATCTAGTCTTTCCATACACACGCCAAAACTGCCAAACTTCAACGACTTCCCCTCACATGCGGCGCTGAGATAAACACGCAGCTCTTGAAAGCTCCTGTGAGCCGCAGATGAGAGCTGTTGTAGGCCGTTTCACCGAGTTCTGAAATCAAGTACACTAGCTACAGTAGCTGGAGCTGAGGAGCTGATTCAGATGCAGTTGTGTGTATGTGTGTCTGTGTGTGTGTGTGTGTGTGGAGGGGAGTTTGAATCTTTAACTTTACGGTGTCTCCTGGCATGAATGTAATCTTTGTCACTTGTACTACTACAGGTGTTAGCCACAACCACGAAACATCAAGGTTAAATGTATCGATTTTATCGGCTCTCTCAATATTTTTGAAGTAATTGTTGCAAAGTCAGTTAGAATACACCGAAGTTTGAAGTGTTGAAGTTTGGCATATGCTGGTCACAAATGTTGATTAAATGTGGCTGATGGTGTTGAATGTTATATCTGATAAGAACAATGCGGCAGTTGTGTATAGCGGGAGGTGTGGGATCATTCAAAGAGATTTCATTACTGGTTGGTTAATCATTATAATTCATGTGTTTTATGTACGATAAAATGATGCGGAGAACAAACGAAAGATTCCATTGGTCATAATCCTCAAGATGTTCATAAACCATATCCCGCTTTTTGATACCAGGGCTGCAACTAATCATTATTTTCATGATCAATTAATCTGTCAATTACTTTCACGATTAATAGATTATTTTTCTGTCTGTAAAAGGGAAAAAACATAAAAAGGGAAAATTGCTCAAAGTGACGTTTTCACATCTCTCCCAATGGTCTTCATTTCTTATTATAAATGACAAAGAAATGCAGCATATCGTTACATTTAAGAAGCTGGATCCAGCAAATATGTGACGATTTTGTTTTAAAAAAGGACTGAAACTTCCAACAGCTGGCAAATTATTACATTTTTCAATCAACTGACCAATCATTGCAGCCGTATTTGTAATTTGTATATTTTTCAGCAAAATCCATTAAATATATTTATGTTCAGTTATCATGCATCCTTAAAGTAGTCTTCATTATTTGTGGCGGAGACCGCCATTCCTGCACTTGGTGCAAATATCCCCCGCACATAGGAGGGATTCACAAGAAGCAATGCATACACATAGCCTCACTGTTGCTCATTCTCCCAATGCTGTATCAGAGCCGTACGAAACCTTTCTCTATGCAGCTCCTTCACATTAAGAGTAGTCAACTGGCAAAACACTGGATGTTTTTTATGAGGAGTTTAACAAATTGGTCACGAATGTTGAGCGTGATTTTTTTTGTGTGTGTATTTGTTTTATAAAAAAAAAAAACTACAAAAGGTGTTTACATAATTCTTGGACCTGTAGTATTAAACTGCACTTGTTGATGGCACCAGTAATCGCAGGTGTATGAGCCAGTACTAAATCATTACAACTTAAACGAAAAGAAGGAGCATACCTTTTTAAAATAATGGAAAATCAAACTGGTAGGTGTTATTTATTATGATATGTAATTATTTGGTCATTTTAATGCACTTTACTTGTATACATACGGAAAAATGGCAGAGACGTGAAACCCAGCTGCCATCTCAGGGGTTGTTGGGTTCAAACGGCGCAGTCGGCTACATTCTTTCACACTTCTGTCTCCTCTGACACTTGACCACCACATGCCATTGTTATTGTGCTCTGGCTGGAACCTGCTTCCAAAATGAGCTCAGGTCAAGGTAAGGCATTTACGTCGATCCTTTACTACCTACACAGCCACGTCAATGTCATGTGCCCTCAACCAGAAGAACCATCAGTTCTAACTCTGCATGAATGAAAAGGAAGGATGCTGCGTAGCCACTGAGGTTACTGGTTTGAAACAGGGCAGCGTCAAAGAACTGTTCTGGAAAAGTCCCCTGGTTTCAGCGGTTGATTTGGAGACACAGGGGCGAGTGAGGTGTCCATGTGAACCACAAACCATGCCTGGGTCAGACGGTAGCCCGAAGGGGAATCACGCAACACTAAGATAATGAGCACACACTCATTCTGAAAGAGACGACGGCTGCGTGCAAGCTCCACTTCCTGAATGCGAAAAGACAGAGGCTGTGTTTACCTAGTTAACTTGCCCCTCTCCTACCCTACACACACACATTTTTCTGTTCACCACCTGTTTTCTGTTTCCCACACTCACACTCAGTTCTGCTCATACGCTGTCAAAAAAAAAAAATATGAACTCAACATGACTGAGGTGTGTCCGCATAATGAATTCTCCCCGCCAGCCGAAGACACAATTGTGTTTGTTTGGCGACTTCACACACCGCCTGCCCCTCTTTCCATCCCGTGTTTACAAATGAAAGCACTTCCAGTAAACTGAGAAGTGCAGCCACGAATTTAAAACTCTACATCACGCCCGTTCAATGGAAATGACGGAAGTGCATTTTTCATTATTAAAACCACAAGGCCATGACAGAGAAACAGGATGCTGTGTGGTTAAAACAGCAACAGAAAACGTCACAGTCATGCCACAAGCCACCTGAAGAGCTGACAGCCCACTCAGTCAACAATTATGCAAATGAATGCCAGAAAATAATCACAGAAAATAATCACATCCACGGATAAGCTCTGAGCATATTTTGCTATGCTAAGATAATAACTGGTGTGAATGTTTTTTTTGCTTGTGGATGTTTCAAATCGGCTCGGGCATCCTAGTGTTGGGCGCAGTAAGAATGAGGCCAATGACTGTGAGTGTAGCATCATGTTTTTACACCTTAGATGTGACACTTCACTCACTTCATTGACGTCAGTCCCAGTCATTGTCAGAGTAGTCAGACTTCTACACACCCCCCTTCTGTCCTGTTACTTCTTCCACATTACTGCAGCATCAAATAAATCGAAACACAGTGGGAGAGAGGCACAACAGATTGAAGAAATTGGTCCTACAAGTCATGTTTCTGATGCAAATCATGGGTAAATACTGTGGGATAGATCTGTAATCAACTGCATAAAATATAGCAGGAAGTAAGAAGGTTACAGACCCTTGATAACCAATACCTTATTTGAACACTATCTGGTCCTATTAGGGGTAATTAATACGATATATTTAGCAGTTTTTGTTTGATTTCTACCTTTATAATGCATTGTGAACTTTATGGTAATCACTCCTCAGTGCTATGCTACAAATAGTCTGAGTCAAATAACAAGTAAACAGTGTTATAAAGTACCCATAAATCATAAATAGTATGAAAAAAAAGATGATGTGTGAAAATATTTATATTAAGTATCCAATATTAACTGCACTTGAGTATCAAAAGTACAAGTAAAAATAAATTACACATATATTTACATGTTTGAATACAATGTCCAACTGCTCAATTACTAGAAATTCATAATTTCTTTGAATCATTATTTTATTTATGCGATCGCTGACCAAATAAATGAATTCAAAAACATTCTGCTTTGGAGACAAAGCAACATGTAACCTGCAAAGTAACTAGTAACTAAAGTTATCAAATAAATATAGTAAAAGTACAATATTTGCCTCCAAAATGTAGTGGAATGGAAGTATTAAGTAGCAGAAAATGGAAATACTTAGGGACTCTACTTAAGTACCATTTTGAGGTACTTGTACTTTACTTGAGTAAATGTATTTATCTTACATGTATTTACATGCAGTGATGGAATGTAACTAAGCAAATAACAACAAAGATATCGAGTGCATATCTCCGCCAAGGCTCAACAGCCCATAATCGAGAAATAAACAAAAATCCCTGGATCCGACCCTTTATCTGGATCCACAGCACAAGTTAATGTGGTCTATCCAAGTTTTGTGGAAATCGTTGAGTATTTTCCTTGTAAACCGGCTGACAAACCAAACATCCGACCAACGAATGCAAACAGGTAAAAACATAACCGCCTCGGTATAGGAAACAAATTTTCTAGCAAAAACAGTACAAATTCAGTCTCAAATGCTAATGCTTAAAGAGATCAACAATGCGTCTGAAAAATGTGTCTTGATACACCAAGATATAGGTATATTGAGCTTTTTCCTTATGATGGGCAGAAAACACAGACATATTATATTCTGATTTTCTTTTTCCTCTACCAGTTCTACTGTACACTTTCATGGTACAAAGAAAACACGGGAAATGCTTACTAAGGTTGTACTCTGAATGAAGCTTAATTTCAATCATTTACACATTGTGAACTGTATATTGGCAACTGAATTTTTTGATATATCACAAAAGAGTTACTGTTGCATGACGGCCCTCTCCCACTCTCCATATATTTCCTGCCTGTGTAGTGGCAAATAAGAAAATGGGTCATGATCATGCATATGAATAGATTTTGGAATATCCCTTGCAGTCCCACCTGTGCTCTGACATTAAGCTTGAGCCTGATAAAAGACCACTGTTTGATACACCCTTGTATAATAACAATGTTGAAATAAATTAGCAACAGGTGCTGCCACAGCTCACCCAAGGCCACAGAAGGGGCCTGGGTAAGACATTAGTAGATTCTTAAGAACACATCCAAAAATGAGAATAATAAGTGACAAGCCCAGGATGATCATGAAGGTAAAAGGATGGTCCAGGGGGGCGTGGAGCACCTGGACCACGGGTATAAAAGGAGGAGAATTGGCGAGAGACCTCAGTTGCCCCAGGGTACCTCATGGATGCATGTTTTCTTCTCTTGAGAATAAACACCTTTTGGACTGAAGACCTGCTGCTTTGCCTTTGATTTTTGGACTCTAACTTTGGGAGTATTTTCAGAGTCAGATAGTGAATTAATTGGACGGATAAGAAAAGTAGTCTTCCACTACAGCGTCTGTGGAGGGAAAATTCCAATGTGC
>OMLP01026086.1:0-10896 GCA_900302685.1 Spondyliosoma cantharus | reverse complement strand
TGCTTGTTCACATCCTGGGCATTGCCCTTGAGCAAGGCACCGACCCCGTAACACTGCTCATTGGGTGCCGTGGCATGTGTGGCAGCCCCTTCGCTCATCTCCTCTACATCGTGTGTGTGTGTATGTATGTGTGTGTGCACGCACCTGTGTGTAATGTGAGTGCAAAAATTTCCCAATTTGGGATTAAAATAGTGTATAAAAAATAAATAAATACCTGGATCTTCGGTGCACTAGCGCCCGGCTAACTTGAATGTTGATAAAATAATGTGTTCGTGCGGCTCTTCTAGATTTTTACAAATGTTGCTGGATCGAATGGCTCAGATTATGACAGTCATTCGAGTCATAACGCTCAAAAAAGAACGTATCCAACATTTAACAGACCCTTCTTTGACAGTGGTAGCTTATGGGAAAAAGTCTCTCTTGGCCGCAGTGCATCACATAACGTTGATTAAACTGTTTGGCCGGTACGAAAACTGTCTTCACAGCCTGGCGCTGTTCCTGGCGGCCTGGGACAAACCGTGTAATTGCGACGGCACAATCCGAGCTATTCAGTCCAATAACATCTGGAAAGTCTAGAGGAGCCTGCGAGATTAACTCGTCTTACTTCTTTTCAAGTTAGCTGGGTGCTAGTTAGCTTGGCTCGGTCGGCGGTGGTCTCTCCGGAACAACAATAGCGTTCAACCGGAGTCGTGTTTCTCTCCAGCCGATGACCGTGTCCATATACACCCTCCTGTTAACCGCCATCGTCTCCTGAGGGAAGTACGTGGCTGCTAAACGCTCCACCGCGTCCAGATGTTAACTCCGTCCGTCTGCTGCACGCCGCCAGGTCGTCTTCACCGAGAGAATAAAGCTGCGGTCCAGGAAAAAAAAAAAAAAAAAACTAAAATATGAGCTGAGAGACACTTAAAATGTCGACTCAGTTGAGTTGAGGGGAGCTGCAGAGCCATGTCATAACTCTCTGTAGGTTTGTGACACCTTTGCACATATTTTAGATTTGATGTTAGCAGAAACATACCGACTTTTGCACCTTTCCCACTGTGTTGTGTATCATTTATTTACCACCGTATGGATCTGAATGCTCCTGAAGAGATTTATCCATACTGCCAGAAGTTGAGGGGGACGGATGAGCAACTTACTTTTTAAAAAAAATCAGATGGAAGTAATTCATATTTCAGAACGAGTCTCAAAGAATACTGGGAGGGTATGTCCTCAGTGTAATTGCACAGATAAGTTTCAGGGATGCTCGACACAGTTTGGTTTCATTTATTGACATTTTAACAAATGAATTATTAACACAAATTGTTTATCTTGTCTCGCCGCGGGTGGAGGAGGGGTTCAGTCCGGCGTGGGCTGTGTTTGATGCCCTGATGACGGTTTCTCTTGAGATGAATAAGTGATGAAAAACGCTTTGAATAATTAATACGGCCTATCGAAACTACGGGATCTCTGTTATCATATCACTCCAATGTGTTTTACTGTCAATCGTCTTTTTTTCCCTTTTTATTTTTTGTGCTTTTTAATGTGAAAAACCTTCAACTTGTCACATATAATAAAAAGACCGGTGGGAAATAAAAAAAAAAACAGAGGAAAGAGACAGACGTCGTTAAACTTTATTACATAAACTCTTACAGTCCAGCACATTACAGGCATGGTTATAAAAAACGAGACAGCAAAGCCGAAACTGAGCAGCCGAGCAGGACCGAGCTCTTTCTTTACACAACGCTGCCTCCTGCTGTTCCTCCTCGCTAACAACACCTGCAGGGCTGCAAACTGGGATCTTTACAAAAAAAAAAAAACCTGGCATGACATTCACGTTTAACAATAAGAAATCAGTCGTTATCTCGTTCACATTGATTTTACAGCTGCGAGGTCATCTTGATTAATGTGTCGCACGCTGTCGCCGGTGAGCCGAGAATACGGATCGTCCACCGGTTTAATCTGCTAATGCCATCGTTCGCGTTGATTAACAGCAGCGGAGCGATACCAGAAGCATCAGTTACTGTACACACACACACACACACACACGGTAAATATGCAGCAGAAGCATTATAAAAAATGACAGTGAAATGTTCATATGCAGCGGCATCAGTGTGATGATCTGCCGTACGGGACATCAGCAAAACAAACGTGTTTTTTGTCAGTGAGATATATTGAAATGACGTGATTATAATTTCGCTTTCAGTCACAACAGAGCTAATTCAGTCGCACATTTATGAAAAAAATGATTATTTTACAAGTAATCGCTTGAAACAGTAGATGTGAGTTGAGCTTTAAAATAAAATATGGACATAAATACATTCAGCTCCACGGGTCGGATGCAGCGCTCAGACTGAGCGGTTGACGATGTTGTCGATGTTTTTCTTCCTTATTCTGATCATCCTCTTCCCGTGAGCTGCAACACAACAGAGCGACACGTCGTCGTCATATTAGAAAGCTACAGTTAAAATAGTTTTAAACGAAATGGTCGCACCTGTACAGACTGTACATGTACGTCACTCTCTGCAAGTGCCAGCTCAGTCACAGAAAGATAAAATGTCGGCAGCTTACGTTTCTGCAAAACACGGGCATGTTCAAACTTTTACGTCTCGTACGTACCGTGTGGACGTTTGTACGATATGTGTCGTTAGGAGGTGTTAAGTTCTGGTGGTGGTGTTACAGCCAGACAACACGACTGTCAAGCCGGAGGTCAAAGTTCAAGACCGCATTTCAACATTTGTAAGTTTAAAACCACTGGGTGTTTTTCAGTGGGACACTTTTTTGTGGCAAATAAAAAAAAAAACAGGTATTTTAAGGCAGAACCAGCCTGTTCTCACTCCCGGCGTTTACAAACCGGCTGCCTGGTCATTAGTCCAACACGTCCGGGTCAGCGGGGACTCGCAGTGGTTAGGTGGGTCATTCACGGACCAGGGTGAGCATCCTGTTTGTGACCACCAGTAAGTGAACATACGTCACTTACGAAACTTCTGCTCTGTCTTCTCGCAACTTGCCAAGTATTTTTCTACCAAGACCTCACAAAAATCACACACCATACAATATTTCATACTGTTTGAGCAGCTTGCTTTATTTTGAAAGTGTAGCTTAGCCTTGTAGGTTGCATTTTGCTGCTAACTTGAACCTTATTTTGAAAGTCTATGCGGATGCTGCACATAAGTTATTGCTCACTTGACTGTAGAGACGTTGGCAGGTGAGGCATTATAGTTTGGAGCTTCAGGGCCAATGAACATGTCGGCATGAACATAATATTTTCTAACCCTAACCGAGCTGGTTCTTGTTCCTAAAGATGGTCAGTCGAGTAAGTTCAGCGTCACAACCTAAAATTTAAACTTAAAGAAACACGAGGCTTCAACATATCCACGGTTTGCAGAAACACACCAACGTTTATTCTGGCGCTTGAGCTGGCGATTAAATAAAGCTGCTGCTGAATACTAATTTTATTTATTCAATCACTACAGATGCATTTTAAGAAACGATCATCACAGCCGTACCCTTCCTCTGTCTGATGCACTTCATGATGCAGTCCTTCCGGTGTGTGAAGTTGTTGCCGTTGCCTCCGCAGCCGCTGTACCCGAACGGGTGGCACCTCTTGGTCTTGGGGTTGAAAGCGAACCTCCTCTCTGCACCGCGACACGTCCCCCGCTCCACAGGACTGAAGCACAGATTGGTAGGACTGAACTCTGTAAAACACAGTTAGTTTAAGTATCAATCAGCGTTTAAACTATTAGCCTTCCCACGGTGATGTGCGGGATCCTCTTAACCCGTCCCGTTCCAATTTCAGAGGACGATGCAGCAAGAAAAGATTCATACGGCCTTCCCTCAACATGTCTCTGAGCTTTTACACCCCACATGGGTTCACATCCTCACGCGGTTATACTTCAGACTGACTTCGGAATAGATTGCGTCCAGTGTCTGCAGGCTATCACACTTAAATTGACAGATTTGAAGAGGAGAGAGCTGTTAGCGCGGCCTCCCGCGGGGCCCTGCCACAGCCCTCCGCTTTGATTCGCTCCGCAGCTTTTCTTCACGGAGAAAGAACGCGGCCGTTCGGGCGAGTTTGGGGGGGGGGAAGCTCGTTAGCGATCGCGACTGATCTTTCCCCACATTGATTTCAAACAGCGTGACTCCGATATTCACCTCATTATTACTTCATTTGTTGGGGGTCAAATGGGGCAAAGGGACGGATTAAGTGTGATGAAGTTGTCGATGAATACTGGTAGGGTTGATTTTATTGTCAATAGTGACAGATTATGACTTTACAGATGTGATGAATCCCTTTTAAATGATTTAATTATTGTGAAGTTGCAGCTGAGGTTTATAATAATTAATGAATAACGTGTAGCTCATTTATTATGATTTGGATGGCTGCTGTAAAGTGCTGTCCCAACTTTATGATCACCAACAACTGCTTAATAGATGGTTTATAAAGTGCTTTATAACTGTTAATTAAAGTTTAATAACCTATTAATTCCCCATTTATCAGTGTTGGTTATTAACGGTGTTACTGGTGATCTTACAGACCATGATGCATTGCTGTAGATTAAACCAGCTCAATTTTAAACATCTACAGCCGTAAAATGACACGTACGTATCAATGCAGCAGGAATATAGATCAATTTATGCTCCTCTATTCAGACACGTCACAGCACCGCCCACTGAGTCTCTGAGTGCACGTCGTCATGTAACCACAAGATGTCACTCTTTGGTTTCTGTACTGCAACGTAAGCTCGGCAAAATGATGCACGGCACAAAAAAAAATGCTTTTGTGACTTTTCCAAATACTCCCATCATCACCGAGAGACATTTATCACCTCGTATTTATATCTCACATTGAATCACGACGATGCATCCTCCTCAAAATCCGTCCAGTTTAACATCTGAATAATTGATTGTCGCTCTGAGGAGTTCCACTTTGATGCCACTGAGAGAGAGATTCACGCCGTATGCTGTAGATCCGATCGCAGAAATACTTATTTATTTCTTTTTCTTTAAAGAAGCAGATTCATGAGCAGGCGGTGCCGGCGAGGCTCACTCATCCTGGATCTCTCCCTCTCTGTGTTTCCTGACAGGAGTGAAATTGAATTCTTGAAATTATAACTCCTTGAGTGAGTTTAGGGAAGCGGGCCAGGGTCTCCCCGCGCTCTCCAGCTGCAGCACAAAAGAGCCTCGGTACACGACGGCCGTGATGAATGCCCCCGCTCGCTCCTAATACACATAAAATTAGTAATTGGGAATACGTGACGTGACAAATGGGCTGAGAGAAGGAGCCACTGATACGCTCGGTTTCTGTACTTTGCCTTCCACTACTAGAAGCAATCCTGCAAGCTGTCCAGCGTCGATGTCTCACTGCACCTCGGACGCCGTATTTCATTTTATTACAGTTACATTATTGGCAGCTTGCACGGATTTAATAAATGGACTGGATTTGCTTACTTTGAGGTTTTAAGGGGAATTCATAATTCAGCGTGCACTGGTCTCCACTCTGAGGACAGGCTGATTGATTTAATTACAACAGTTAATCTATTCCAAATGTCTGGGGCTCTGTGATGTCTGCGATGAATCAACTTCCTCTGGCTTTGTGCCTCGCTGTCTGCATTTATGCGAGCTTGTTTTCTCATCTCGAAAAAAGAGAAAACAATATCAGTCGCTGTTTATTTTCCTCGCTGATGAAGATTTCTGAAGCGAGCCGTCTCTGAAAAAAAGTTCCTTTTTTGTAGTGTGTTCGGAGAGATCGTCTCGTCTTGCATCATCACAGGAACGTTTGTACTGTGGTTTGTTGGCCAGAGCTGCTAATGTTCCAACTGTACAGATGTTAGCTGTACTGTGCTTACTGGCCGCGTGTGTGGTCGGTGCGGCAGCTCGACTCAGCGGCTGAGGCTCAGGGGTGCAGAGCCAGCGTCTTGTTATCCGAAGGTCGCTTGTTCGATTCCCCTGGTCTGCATGTCGAAGTGTCCCTGGGCAAGATGCTGAACCCCAAACTGCTCCCGATGTGCCGGTCGGCACCTTGCATGGCAGCCACCGTATGCCGTATACCACGGTATGAATTACTGTAAATCGCGTTGGACAAAAGCGTCTGCTAACTGTAAAGCTCAGAGATCAGGAGTGCGATATCATCAACTGCATGTCACCCATCTAGCTTGGTAGTCGCCATAATAAAGTGTTTTGCAGTTAACGTTTCTGTAAGCCGCTGATTTAGGACCTCGCTGTTATATCAGGAGGTGGAGGTGGAGGTGAAGGTGATGATTGAGACTTTTAAGCCATAATATCTTCTTTTCCTAATCTTAACCAGGTTGGTTTTTGTGCCTAAACCCAACCTGATGATAACCACAGCGTCGTCACGAGATGAAATTAGAAAATCTCAAGAAACATAAAGTTCAGGAACGGGGTTTATCTCGCCTCTGTACCGGTCTCTCTTCATTGGCTACGACCGAAATACAGGATTGATTTTCGTTTTTTTTTTTATTCGTTTTTAAAGATCTGCTGACCCCTGCTCTCCTTTCATTGCACCCAAGCACCCAACTAAAAACCAAAGGCGATGGAGCATTTTCAATGGTTTGCCCTAATCTGTGGAACAGTTTGTCACAAACAATTCAATCACCCTCCTTTTCATACTTGCCGCCGAAAAAACCCATCTTCCTTCCTTATAGCCGACACGGTCGTCATCATGAAGACGCCTCAGCGCTCTTTGGTTTTATAGGTAGATGACACATGACAGCTGGGTCGTTATCCTCCAAAAGCAGCTGCGCTGACCCAGAATGCACCGTGATTTCCCATTCCCCGCTGATCTCAAAACACACTGAGCACTTCTGTTGTTTATGTTATTTTTCCTCCAATCTCTCCCCGTTTTCCACTTGTCTCCGCACAAGTGTCACTACGTTCATAAAGCCTGCAAACATAATGTCGACTCGCGTTGTCTCAAGTGTCTCCGCCTGAGAAATGTGTGTTTATTCTCGTCCACTTTACTTTACTTTAAAGGCAATCATGCCACATCGCTGTCTGAACACAGTAAGTCATACTGTCTTACCTTTCGGTTGATGCGTGTCATTGGTTTGCACCTGAGGTTGACTCAGGCCTGCAGTCTGTTCTCCTGAGAAACAAACACATAACACCAAGAGATCAGTCAACTTAAAAGAGCAGTTCAACAACTTTGGTTACGTGTTTAACTGCTTTCTTCCCCAGAGTGAAATTAAAAGGTCAAAACCGCTGGGAAAGAGCTAGCCTGGATATTTCTGAATTCCAGTAATTTTGTGCACTTTTGAGTTTTCTTATCGAGATCACTTGCAGACGTTGCTGTTACCAGTTTCATACACCCACCAATCGTATCATCACACAGAAGGAAGCATGAAGTTTCTGATGGACGACAACCGGCCAAGCTGCCGACTTTTGACAAGATGAGATTACGTGTTGCAGTTCGATAGAAAGAAAGCCCTTCCTGTCATGGTTTTGGTTTTTGGTTAGTTGTTGTTTTTATTTTCTTAATATCCTTGTGTGTCATGTTTTTCGTTCCTCTTCCTGTCTTTGTCTGTTTCCCTGCCATTTTTTTCTGTGTACACCCGTGTCTCATTTGTTCCTTCGCCCCTGTGTACTATATAAGTCTGTGTCTTCCCCTTACTCTTCTTCGGTTTCTCTGTTTTTGAGTCTGTTCCCCAGACCTCAAGTGTTCCCTGATTTGTTCCCTGTGGTTTTATGGTGTTGTCGAATGTATTTTTTTGGAGCTTTGAGTACCGCGAGCGGAGAGCCACCTAGTTCCATTATTCAGCTGATACCTCAGAAACTTAGAAACTCACGGCAAACAATGTAAGTAAAACTAGTAATATCTCCCAACGTGTTGAACCATTCCACACAAACTTTCTGTCTAATGAGTGATTTTAAGATAACAATGACAACAGCACATTCACACATTAATCAAACTTGAGGAGGTTGCATTCAGTCTTACCGGCGACGATGGTGGGCTGCACAGCGGCCTTCTGCGTGTGGACTTCCGGCGCCGTCGTTGGTTTTGCTATTTTGACAAAAGGATAAACAGAAACACGAGATCAGAGCGTCTCCAGCCGTCCAACGCACATTTTTACCTCTGCCTATATTTAGAACGGATCTCGTTAGATCCCAGTCATCAATCTTAATTATTTTCAGATTCATTTCATTAGTATGGGACTGTAAAGGCCGTTGGTCTGCAAACAGATATAATCCAGTAATAAAAGCGGACAGAGTCATCTATCTGAAACTGTTATCCATTAATAAAAGCTTTTCCAATTGATTTTTCAGCACAACACGGGCTGTTGGCAGAATTGGTCACAGTCGAGGCACTCGCTCGTTATTTTCCTTGACAATTTCAATATCTAAATGACTTCTAAGTCCCGCCTAAGTCCAGCGTAATTGAGTGTGCTTTGGTCACTTAAAAACGATTTAAACGCTAAATCAAGGCGGAGTGTGATTTCACGGTCAACCAGAATTCATCAGAAAGTTGAATTTTTCGGAGCCGGAACTATTTTGGATTTTGTCGCCGGGGCTGAAATGATGTTTTCATTTGTTGTGCACCAGCTGTGATCTGCTGCGCCTCGACTGTCTACGAACCCAGAGTTATATAAATGATACCTTGCTTTGAGGTCAAAGCCAAGGGAAGTATTAGACCATATTAGAAAGCTCACAATGAAATGTCACACGACAGTTACAAATCTTGTAAGGCTGAATTGTAGATGAGTCGACCCTTTCGTGGCCTGAGCGGCTTTTTTCCGTCAATTTCCCATCGAACGACGGCATCTTTGTAGGATCCACATCTACAGAACACAATAAACCCACCCGGACTTAATTTGTAGCTTTGAATCGAACCACGCTGTCCGAGCTGCTTGGCTGTCACTCTTTACTGAAGAAAAAAAAAAAAAAAAAAGGACAAAAGTTCAACCGGGCCCACCTGGGTTCAGACACTTGGCCTGGCACTCCGCCATGCTCCTGAAATTGTTGGCATTGCCGAAGCAGCCGCCGTAAAAGAACTGCCTGCACTGCTGGCTCCTGCTGTCGAAGAGGTAGCGCGTCAGCAGCCCTCGACAGGGACCCGGAGCTTCGTCCAGGTGACACGGGTTCTTGTCCTCTGGGAAAGCGAGAGAGAGAGAGAACAAAGAAAACTCTTCATGATTTGAATTTCTCTTTCCAGGTGAGATTTCTTATGCATTCGACGAAATATCACATTTATTCCTGACTTTTGCAAATGAGGCACCGGAAGATAAAGACGCGACGTTTTTTAATGGTTTGTTTTCATCTTCACTCTCGTCGCATTGATCCACGTTACTTTTCACTTTCATTCTGAACATAAAGCTCCAGTGATTTTTCAAAAAAAAAAAATCAATTTCCCGTCGGAGAGTGAAGTGAAAACAACAAAAGAAAAACATGAGATACTTCACTGCCTCAATTGACTTTGTAGATTTGCTTTGACAGCATTTAAAAAAAGTGCCTGGAGAAGAGTTTGCATTTCTGCTCTTTCGGTTTCTCCGTCTTGAAGTCGAGGGTTCAAGGTGATTTGAAATGTCATTAAACAACACAGAGCTGCAGAACCAAAAGAGAGTTTTGTAATTCTGCAATGCCACAGACACAGAACATACATACATATAATTATTTCTCAACATAATGCATCAACACATATACACCCAGGGAATAAATCTGTACTGCATGTCTCAAATTTGAGTGAATGCTAACAGCAGCAACAAGATGGTGACGATAATGTTTGAGCACCAAGCATCAATGACGTGAACACAGAGTCCATTGCCAGTCCGTGATGTTGCGGTGGAGACGGGTCTCTGTAAGTCACGGCCGTCTCATTTCGTCAATTTAAGTTCCCTGCGACCAGACATGAGCCAGGAGCAGCCTTTTTAATCCAAGCTGGATTAGTCTTTTATCCTCCCCCGTCGAGGGCGATCCGGCCGGTCAGGTTGTAAGGTCAGTAGACGCCGTGAGCAGCGACTGTCTCAAAGTCTGCTGCTCTGACTCCAAAACCTGTGCTCTCTTTCCAAAACTGATAAAAAAAAACAACTTTTTAAGGCAATACGTGCATCAACAAAAAAGCTGTAGCGAAATCTGAAGGAGCTACTGGCCACAGCATCCACCTGCGCCACTAACATGAGCATCACAATGGGTTGTTTTCTGGTAAGATGCTGCAAAATAGTGCTTCATGTTTTGTTCTACCACATATTATACGTAAGTCAAGTCAATACCCTAATCCTGAATTTTGAAGCTTTCATATGTCGTCAAAGAGGCCGGTTGTTGACAGGTGACTGAATGAGACGCCTGAGGTTGTCGGGGGGCATAAAACAACATCGCGGCAAACACAAACTCAACTAATAAGTCTGTCTTCATAGGAAGACGTCAGCTTGCAAACATTCAAAACTTTCCAAACTTGTAGTAGGAAGCCTGGCAGAGGTCACTCTAGCCGTTTTTACACTGGGCAATAAGCCGGCAATAGGCCGCCCTTTTGCCGGCCCGGTCGGCGTGTTTACACAGAAGGCGGCATATTGCCGGCTTGTTTTGTTCCGCCAATATGCCTCCCCGGAGGGTACACTTATTTCCGCCTCCATTTCTCGGTAAATGTGCCGGCCTCTGCGTGAGATGGGCGGAGGTGTCGATGACGTGCACTGCTGTGCGGGCCACCGCCGGGGGAGTTTTAAAACCAGGAAACAGCTGATCACAGCAGTCAGTCCATCACTTCATCCGCAGACGTCAACACGAGCAACTGGAAAGCGGCTGAGATCCAGGAGATGCTAGCGTAGCTGACAGCTAGTGGAGCTGTTTGGTTGAGTCCGCTAACTGTGAAGCGGCCGGAAAACTACTAACGGTCGCTACTTTCAAATTAAAAGCCCCCCGCTAAGAACCCAGTTCTAAACTCCAATGGGGTGCAATGTAAAGCTCTCATTT
>OMLP01026078.1:0-10036 GCA_900302685.1 Spondyliosoma cantharus | reverse complement strand
AGAACACCACCATAGACAGATAGTCAGACAGACATATACCAATAACTAAAATCTGCTTCTGGGATAGTTCCTGCTCCAAAAGGTGTCTCCAGATACACATTTTGCATGATGACACACACACACACACACACTCTTAAAACAATACCAGCCACGCTGTCATGGCTGGTAAAAATTGCTGGATTCATAAAGCACAGAGTTGGACATGGTCCCAGGAATTAGGCAGGGACTACAGAAATGAATTATCATGGCAAACCAAACTTCAACAACAAAGGCAAACATCAGAACAGATTTTCTGCCTTCCAAAAAAAACACATGACTAACAAAAGCATTTCATATGATTGTTTTCTGATCTTCTAACTTTATGTCTAAGATTTGGTTGTAAGTGGAGGCAACTAAAATACTCGGTCAAGAGAGGCCACCTTTGTGGATGAAACAGTCCAATAGAGGTGAACTGAGTGTTGCAGTTACAGACTCTGTATTGTATTTGTATTCAATTCAACAGTTTTACTTTCTTGTTTGGGAGCTTTTGACTGCATAAAAGCTGAATAAACTTTGAGTTTGTTTTACTCTGAAGTATTCTGAAAGCATTCTGTGCAATTTAGCCCCCCCACAGTATCTGAGTACCACACCACTGTCGTAAACGCAAATGTCTAGGTTCCTCAGATGTATGTATGTCTTGGAGAAAAGCATTTTTTGCCGTGCAGCAGTAAAAGTTTGCACAAGGACTACACTCACCTCAGAGCAGTGTCGGACTTAAACTGCCTATTACCTGCTCCTGGGTAAACCTCTGTCAAAATGGATGACTTGACTTATGACTTGACTTACATAATGTTGTACAAGTGGTGCACTTTAGCCCTGATCTCGTGAATGCAGACGTTTCTAGGAGCCCCTGCGCTCCTGTTACTGACACTCAGTGTGTGTGAACTGTTCAAGGATGTGATCGGGCCGGTGGGTATAGCTTGCTGGTGTGTACCGGATATCTAGCGGGCTAAATGTCATCTCATCTGGCATTATGTGTATGTCTCTATCAGAATACCGTCACATACACAACCTTTCAGTCACATGAAACATGAATCCTTGCTTAACAACAACATGAGCAGCAGTTTCTTCCACACAGAAATGCCCCTTGCTGGCCTCGCATCATAATTCATCCTCTCACCTGCAAATTGTTTGATATGTTCCGAATTCTTCATCAGCCTGGACTGTTTGGACTGTGTCACTCTCGTGTCAGGTCTCGTGTGTGAGATCTTGTAGCATGTCACTGACCAGTCATTTAGCGGCTGTCTAATACAGTCAAAAGCTTCAGAAAACAGCTAATTAAATGGACATTGACTAAAAATTGTTTTGTGAACTGCTCTTTCAAAGTTCAGAAATAAAAATCAAGCTGCTAGCTAGATGAATTTGGGGACAGATTTATATGTAGCAAGACAGTCAGTGAGGGTTGAGATAGCATGCTAGATTTAACAGGTAGAGGATAGGCTAGGATTAAAGTAGCTGTGTAGATTGGCCAGTAGGTGTTATGGGGCAAAGGTTAGAGGAGGAGGGCCTGTGCGTTGGTAGAGATGGAGATCTCAGCAGCAGCTCAGGTAGATAGGCTGATACATGTAAGCGGTAAGGAAGAGATGGAGGGAGGTAAAGAAGGTATGTAGATAGGCAGGGATGGAGAGGGGTGTCAGACGGGCAGGCGGGGGGTTTTTAATTCAGATTTCATGTGGGCTCACTCAGCAGTCACTGGAGTCTAAAGTGACTCTGGGGAGTCTCACAGTTCTATATGCAAATAGAGCAACGCACCTGGCCAGTGGAGCAGGCCTGCTGAGAGGTTACTTATGCAAATCTGATTGAGTGAGAGCATATTGCCAGAGCACGAGCAGGCAAGCAGGCATGTGTGCATGAGCATACAGAGGCACACACACATGCCGGCAGTTTTATTTCACAGGGGTTCTGGGATGCCGTGTTTCCCCCAGAATAGAGGTGGCAGACAGAAAGGGAGAGAATAAAGAAGAGAGGGAGAGGGAAAGAAGGAGAAAGAGAGGGTGGAAGTGAATATGGAGGGAGTGAAGGAGAATGACAAGACAGATAAAGACTTAAAGCGGGAAGGAGGAGGACGTTGGAGGGAGACAGAGAGAAAATGTCAGAGGGGGTGGAGAGGGAGAAAGAGTGAGACAGGGCACAGTGAAAGAAGCATAATTCTTCTGGACATAATAGCATCTCTCACTTCCCTCATCATGTCCTGCTAGCTGTAACAGCACGCCGAGGGCACAGGAGGCGGAAACGACACGTGGGCACAGGGTAATTTCCTCAGCCCCCACCTCCTCCAGAGGCTGGCATTAACCTGCTGATTAAGTGGTAGAGCTTGGCTGGAGCTCAATCTTAGCCTGATGCATGGGCCCATGATGTAGACAAATGACTAGAAATCACATTGGCATGAACAGGGCTCTCAGTCAGGCTGCCCCCCGGCTCAGGCCTCGGGCACAACACATTAATAAAGAGAGATTTAGTCTGGTGATGATTATTGATAACGCTGTGCATAATGTAAAATGCCAGCATGGATGAGAGGGGAACTTTGTAATGCTATACAGAATTGTTTATAATGGGGGTTTCTCTGGAGCAGGGCCTTTTCACAGCAGAGAATGTAAGGTACTACAACTTACAAATGGTAAAATATTAAATAATATCGACAAATTATGCATCTGCATATGTTTGATAAATGATTGTAAGGTGGTCAAGCGCTGCGATCAGGTGTTCATATTCCATTCAGAACTGTGGCACAGAACTAGATCTCAGAACTCCGAACGTAGTCAATCATTCGTCAGTCGATTGATTTAACAATCAGTAAAAACATCTTTAATGTGTTTTCCTTTTCAAATATCTGGCAACTACAATATGCTTAAGATTGGAGGAAATTACGGTTCATGAAAAAATAAACATTTGGCATCTACAACAGTGGGCTTGTGTCTTGAGTTTGAGGAACGTGAGTCACAAAACAGGTTTTTCTTCTGGCTCCTGAACGTCTGAGCTTCACTGTGTGGACTGATGTATGCAGAGTTTGACACTAGGCTGTTTGCACATTCATTCATCAAATTGTACATTTTCTCTGAGATAATCTGGTTTCCAGAAGCGAGCGAGCGTACAAGCATTATTTCTGACATCACAAATAGTTTGAAACTTGAAGCCTCCAGTGCACAGACACTGAGAACAGAGGAGACATCTTGTGTCCAGCACCTAAACTTGAGAAATGAAATATATTTGCACATTCATACATTGTTTAATTAGGGAGAAGTAGATGTAATTTCAGGAATTTTAATGTGGTTGTTTTTAGGACCAGGTAAGACATGAATATGTGTTATGTATGTCTGAACACATGTGTGGAGGGGGTCATTAAAGTTAAGGACAGATTGTGATGTCACACCTTGATTCCAGCAGACACATCTCTACGGGACACGATTTTGTTCCGACCTCTATGTGGCTTCATAATCCACTGGGAGCGTTTCAGCGCAGCGCTGTGCCTGTCGGATATTTGTTTACTCGCTTCGATTGTGTTTATTCGGTCATTTTTGTCCCTGTGTTTTATGTTTCTACCATGACGAGTTAAGTAGGCGAGGAGTAGGCTACATAACGGCTTATTTGTCTGTTTTAAGTATTACCTTTGGTGTGCTGTAGATGCACTGGATGTTTTATTTTGAAAATTGACCAGATGCTCTGCGCCATCTGACTTCCTGCCTGGTTGATCTAATCTGTGCAGTTTGACACAGTTGCTGTCCATTTGCCTCAAAAACATGTGCTGGGTGTATATTCTCTGTGGAGCAGGGCGGAGAGCTGCTTCTGGGATGCTTCTGAAACGTGTCATGGTGGAATCACGAGCAATTGAATTGAGGCCGGAACGCGACGCAGACCTGCCCTGTGGAATCTGGCAGCAAGTCTACAGAGGCATACCAGTTACTCTAACTGCCCTGCCATCAATAGCTTAATTACCCATAAATATTATCAGAATCTGAATCAGAATCAGAATTTGGTTTAATGCCAAGTAAGTTTTCCCATACAAATAATCTGCCTTGGTATCTTGGTGCATTACAATGAACACAGTATGAGAATATGCAGTGAAAGATAAACGCAAGCACTACGTACTGGTGAACTATGAGTTACATACAGAAATATAGCTGACTGTTCTGTTTGCTCTAAGGATGTAGAACGACATGAATGTAACACATGGTGTATGTGCTTACTCAGTGCAGTACAAAATAGTATAAACAAATACTATACAATCTACATCATGTCATGAATCTGCTTACGAATCTATCAAACACGCTCAGACAAAAGTTTTAGTGAATGTGTGTGAAAATGATGGTAAAATATCATTGACTAGTTGCTTTTAAGTTGACACGTTATGATGTTTTATGATGAATGTTTTATGTACTCCACAATATACATCACATGCATGTGTAAATGTTAGTGTTACAGGAAGAGATACAGAATCAAGTTCCAGGCAACAACATCTTGAGAAATTCCCACTTAAATACATCACAGTGAGTGGAAGCCTAATGATGAAATAATGATTTTGTGCTGTATGATAACTACATGAAAAAGAATCTATAACCAAGTAGAATTACATCTTTTAACTCATTCCCCTGGTTGTTGGTTTGCTTCCCCCCTCTGACTCATCCTCCCAGGTTCTAACAAAATCAAAAATGGTGTCACAGCCTCAACAACACAGCACATCAGCACAGCTCCAGAATATTTCACAATTTCAGTGGCAGCTAAATGAATCAGAAAGGAGCAGTGTAGGGCCGGCTGAAACGCCTCCCTTAATTGTCACACAGTGCTTCACTTTCAGTTTTGCTTGAGTTCATTTTTTCCGCCTCATGCGTCATCACCCCGAGCATCAGTCACTCCATCTGACAGCCATTGTGTTTAATTAGTTGTACCAAATGTTTGAGGACATACCTGTCCTCAGTCTGTGTGCTAACATGTCAATTTGCTCTTTAGCATGTCTCACGGAGTGATGAATTGGCTCTGACAAATTAATTTGATAAATCATAATTACTGTATATCCAAGTTGGATGGGAGGGGTTTGCTTGGAGAAGATTGATTCTATGTGTGTAAACATGTAATGTCTCCTAGAAATAAAGCAGCATTAATGTTTCAGCCTTCTCCAAATAGTCAGCATGAGGATGCTCTAATCTAGTGTACACGGAGAGCTGTATGTCATCAGCAAATACCATGACTTTTTGGGTCGGAAATGAGTTACGGACGTATGCAATAGCACTTCATCTCAGATCTTCCCCTGCAATGGATTTGTTTTTGCGTCTTTACTGAGGGGTGAAAAAGCAGCCAGTGAATCCAGTGGAGGGAAAAATAAAGTAGTGTCTAGCTAATAATAACATAGCCCTTTTCTCGTTAGTAAATGCCTCTTGCTCCGGTAATGGGCCAATTAAGGGAAATCAACCCTGGTCCTCTTTAGGCATGTCATAAATTGATTATCTCACCATGAGCAAACTGTGCTCCCAGATCACAGATAATAGAGATGGTGTTTGTGCACATGTGGTGAGTCTACCCTGGCCCAAACTGGGCTCGTAAGCGACTGTTTTCACACTTGTTTAGGCTTAAGAGTGTTCATGCAAAAGGCTGGATGGGAGGGAATGGAAGCAAGGAGGGGGGTCCGGCTGAGAAGGAGGAACATCATGGATTGGTGATTTGCTTGGTTTATCCGTCTCTGTCAGGCTTTTTACGGTCTGCACAATTAAACCATTCTTATCCAGCTGCTGTCCTTATTTTGCATCATTCTATGCATTAAGCTCATTCTTCTTCCACCGTGCCTGAAGATTTTATTCAATGATTTTCTACAAATTGTTTGGTAAGTAGGTGGTAATTACAAAGCAACATTTTTGAACATTCTTTGAAAATATCTCACAATCATTCTTTTTACATAACAATACATAAATAAATTAATTACATTTAAATGTCTATGTAATAATAACTGTGTGTGTGTGTGTGTGTGTGTGTGTGTGTGTGTGTGTGACAGAAAAAGGGAGAGAAAGTCTGATTGTTGTTGTTGATTGTTGAATTGGTGAAAATGTATATGGTTATGTCTTTTAACTTTTTACTGCTGAGCAGAAGAAAAAAACTAGTGTGAAATTAAAATGCTGTTAAAATGAGGTTAAGCAGAAACTAGTTGGAAGTTTAGATTTATTAAGTGCTTGTTGGAACAGTATATATTGGGCTAGTTTTGGGGAAATTGTGCAAAAAACCTTGCAAGAAACTTGATGCACCATTATGCAGCTGTGACGTAACTATCTACTCTGACCTCACAACATTGTATATGTTGAAGACCATTTAAAAAGTGTGAAATGGTTCAGAACCCTGATGTTCCCAGCCCTGTCTCACACACAGTTGGATGCAGCTGAGTGAAATGCTTTATTGCATTAGCAGTAACCCACTGAAGGAAGATTTCCACTGTACAGCGTTTGGTGGCATTTTGTCCCAGACCAGCCTTGTCACCAGGATAAAATCCACCAATGCAAACCACTGATACATTCAAATATGTTAATTTGTTGTACATATTGTAATGACATTTAAATAAAATGTGTCATATCATGCTCACAGTACATGTTTATTACCTGTCACATCAGGAAGTGAAGGGGACAGCTGGAGTTTCAAGTGACAAGGCTGCCAAGCCAGTGACCACAGTTCAAGTCTGCATGTGTGAACCTACTGGGTATTTTTAAGGAGACCTCGGGACATCCAGAGCCATGTTTGTGGTGACCAAAACAAGTAGTTTAAACCAAACCATGATGTCTTCCTAAACCTAACCAGAGCATAAGCACAGAGTTGTGAGAACAGAAATATCTAACCTAAAGAAAGTTAAAGTTGCAACATAAAGAAATGTAAAGTTTGAATGTATCTGTGGGTTTTGCAGAAACTTAATTTGCCAACATTTTTTCTGGCGATCGGGTTGCTCAGACTGACACTGCACCTGATGAGATGCCCTCTTACTTACCTCTCATTCCCACGAAGGGTTCCTCCCCCCCTCCCCCCAACCCTCTCAGCCTCTACGCCAGCTGAACAACAACAGGGTCCCTGCCTTGGTGACTGACAGCCTCCCTAATTGTATCCACTCACTCATGACAATTTGATTAAAATATTAAGCCAAAGTCTCACCCCATGTTTGTTCCTCCCCTCCAAATCTAATTTTGATTTAAAAAAGAGAAATTACCTCCATGAGCATGACTGAGGATGCCATTAACTTCTACTTAATCTTTATTACTGCTGCGATTTTAACATATGTATGGCTTTCCTTTCACTCCTTTTGTTTGTTTTATTTTGGGTTTTTTTTCCCATGCTGTCCACATTTCATCTCTGCTGTCCTGTTGGCTGTTTAAAACTGGAATACAGAAGTGGTGCAACTGTGTTAGCCAAAGGTTTGAGACCCATAACCTGAAACCTAAAAGATGGAAACTGAGTTAAGAAAAGGCAAGGTTTGTGATAAATGCCCCCAAAACAGGGTTGGTACAACAGAGGAGAGAAAGGGACAGTTTCCAAACGGCTAGATAAAGAGGTTACAGTCAGGTGTCCGACGGCTTTACAACACCCCTGCTTCAAGAGGGCGAGATAGAGACGAGGACGAGAGTAACTCAAGTCAGTTTTATTAATAAGGCACCAAATCACAACTATAGTTATCTAATAACACTTTTCAACTCGAGCAGGTTGGACAGACAGCAGTGAGCGAAAACTGCCTTTTAACATTTTAACCTTTTAACCGCCAACCTATAAATGAAAATATCAGCACTAAATATGTGGAAGTGATCGTCACAGGTTACATTGAGGATATTTATGGCCAAACTAAAGTCTCAGTTATAATCCTGTGTTTGGTCATGTGATTGTTGGAAACTGTAACTTTGAACAACACGGAGGATCTGTTGACTCGAGACAAACTTCAAAAACAGTTTTCATTAAAAGATAATTAAGTTCATAGTTTTGGCTATTGTGTCGTTATAAATGTAACATCTGGAAACATCCTTAAAAAGAAGTCAGACAGGTAAAGAAACACTTAATTCTACTTGATGATTTCATGACTGTTGGTGTTTTTGTGTGTTGGACTTTGCTGCAGTGGTGTCTCCGTGTTCACAACATTATCATATCTGACAGAAATGGTGAAGATTACGGCAATGAGCCACGTCGTAAGAAGCCAGAGTCGTCCCGTAATTCTGTTCTTTGGGGTGAACGCAGCGACCTCTGGACACGGAGCACAAAGCTCGACACGCTGTTTCATGACGGAAAGTGTTGTTTTTCTGGTCACCTTCACGTAGGAAGAACACAAACCATGGATTTGTGTCGGACGAAACGTAAGGCCCAACAACACTTCATCAGTTTAGTCACCTCAGTGGCTCCCATGAATATGTGGCAAGTTCACCCCTTGTGCTGTTTTGCTGACACATTTCCTGGGTGTCCTCACCCCCAGCCAGCACACACAGAGCAACACGCACACATACAGAATCACCACTCGTATGTATATCCACATACATACAAGCATGCATGAATACGCACACAGAAACCCATACATACATATCATTCTTACCTTGAGTTGCCCCCTCCCATGCTCACCCTTGCTTTGAAAGGAAAATAAATCTGGTGTAATATGATAGTTGAAAGCAGGCGGGGGGGGGGCAGCTCAATCATTCACTGAAAAAAAAATTGCTGTGTATCATTCACCTGATTTGAATTGTAGCTCCCCATTTTTTGAACCCCTGCCAATTCATTTTGTACATTAAAAATTGGTCAGGGTTGATAAGATTCCATTTTCACGGTTGGCAATGCAGAACTGGCGAAAGAATACAATTACAGACCCCAGAGTAAACTCTCCGAATGTCAACTTGATGTAAATGATCAGAAGGCAGGGCGTCACAAAAGAACAGGCTTCAACTTCAACAGACCCCAACACCCCCACCTATCTAGCTCTCTCTCTTTGTATGTGTCTCTCGCTCTACCTCTTGCTCTCTGTCTCCACTCGACAGCCTTTCACCTTGGCAGTGGCAGGCAGGCAGAGCTGCTGAAGTGCCAGAGTTGTAGGTTCAGTTTGTCCGGATGGAGCACAGAGGGAAAGTTTGTTGTCACACTGATGGCTTGATGGCAGACTGACGTTCCCACACAGGGAGTGTTTGAATGGGTTTGGCCTCTGATAAACAGCTAATAATAATGTGCTTTATTGCTTGAAATATGCTTGATAAGGAGACTGGACTCTCAGGTGAGCCTATGTTACTGGGTCAGTATGTCAGCAAACGTGAGATGTCGTGCATAGATAAAGATTCATGTTAACGTGATTCACGTCCTCTACTTCTTAAATCAAAAGCATGACATCCTTATTTCTTACACCACGCCGTTTTCTCTCATTTTCAAACTTGTTCGCTTCAGCCCCAGTCGACATGACTCAAGTGATTCACAGCTCCCTCCTGTTTATACAGATGTGGCCTCTTAAAACGCCGTGTTCCTCCATGATGGGTCCTTGCTTGGACCTGGAAGAGCCCATGTTAAACCTGGTCGGCCTCTCTGGTACTGTTCTTAACTGGTTCGTCTCTTACCTCTCAGATCGACACTTCTTTGTAAGTATGGATACATGTTCCTCAGGAACCCACAAAATAAAGTGTGGGGTCCCCCAAGGGTCAATTTTAGGTCCAACCCTTTTTAATCTCTACATGCTTCCCCTTGGGGACGTCATCAGGAGGCACGGCATCAGCTTTCATAGCTATGCTGACGATACGCAACTGTACATCGCCGTGACTCCTGATGACACAGGGCCTATTGATGCCCTTTTTAACTGCATTTTAGATATCAATACATGGATGGCAGCAAATTTCCTACAGCTCAACCAGGACAAAACAGAGGTTTTAGTCATTGGTCCTGATGGCCAGAAAGAGAAACTTTTACCAAAGTTGAAGGATTTTAAACCATCACAATCTGTAAAAAATCTGGGTGTGATTTTTGACTCTGAGCTCAGTTTTATTCCACACATCAAAAACATAACAAAGATAGGTTTTTACCATCT
>OMLP01026077.1:0-10917 GCA_900302685.1 Spondyliosoma cantharus | reverse complement strand
CAGTTTTATCACACTGATTGATATTATCTAATGTGGTCTTGTGTATTCTAATAACTGCATTACCTGTTTTGAAGACAGTTATTTTATCAGAAAACAATGTACTCAGATATATGAAACATTTGTGTGTTGAGTTTAACCTTTTTATTGTCTGATCATTGTAAATATAAGAAAAGCTGCATCCTGACAAAATGAGCAAAAAGTCGTTTGATTTTGTTTTTCTCTATGAATAAAATAGAAAAAGCAAAAAAGAACATTTTACTGTGTCTGATACATTATTTAGTTTGTTATTGATATCAACAGCTGATGTTTCTAATGACACCAAATCATGTGATTAAAAACACCATCAGCTGTTCTCAGGCTGACTTGAGCTGACGAGCTCAGGAAGTAACTATGTACTTTTACTTACATGCAAATATCAGGTCACTGTGCTTTTCTAGAGGAGTTCTGTTTTTGGAGGCTTTTTATTTTCCCACAATGACATCTGAGGAAGAAATATTGTACTTTTACTCCACTACATCTGTCTTAACTACTTTATACATTTACATTTTACATTCAACAGGAAGTAAACTCATGTCTCTGTTGTTATGTAATCTTGTTATTCAACACAACAACTTTGTTTCAGGTAACTGTAGGTGCATGTTTACCTTCTAAAACCTTCGGGGTCCCTTAAAGAAATGCATAAAATGAACAGTCAGAGCCGCACTGCAGCTTGTTGTCCGGCAGGGGGAGGCAGAGCTCTGTCCATCCACACTTCAGACAATAAGTGACAAGTGGTTTCTCACTTCTAATGAGAACACTAAATACTAGCTGAGAAAAAACGCAATTACAGTGCGGAGAGAATATCACAAAAATATTCAGCAGATTAAATGATGACAGGAATATTAATGGATGAAGCACAGGTGTAGAGCATCCTGTAGCTGATGCAACCCTGCAGAGACTCTACATAACGAGCTGACATATATAAAAATGTAAATATGAAACTATTTGGAGCAGAATATGATGCTGTGTTCATGTGGGCTGCATGTCACTGATCCTACTGACTGTGTTTCTGTTCCACACTCGGCTGTCTGTCCTCGAGGCAGCAGGGTTTTCTTCTGTTTTTCAGTTCTGCTGTCAGAAACATTTTCCTCATCCAGCGGCCTGCTGTGATCATCGTGTCTCTACCGCTGTTACTGATTTCACACAACAAAGATCTGAGGGACGCAGCGAGCTCTGCACCGACACAGCTGATAAGATTCGTCTCATTTCATCACAGCTCGGTTCTTATGTCATCTCGCTCAAACAGGGACTGATACTGAAAATACATGGGTAGAGCCAGTGAGAGCTGCTGTGACTCACTGGACAGTTCAATTAATATGCTTTATTTTCAGTGAAAGATATCATGTTAAAATATTACTTTGGTTAAAGGGAAAGTATTTTTTTAATTTTCTAAGAGGTTTCCTGGACAGAATTATGTAATTTGGTACAATAAAAGAGAAAATAGAAAAAAAAAACTTCTAATTTCTTGAAGAAGATTCTTTTCAAGCCAGCCCGCTGGTTAGCTTAGCTTAGCATAGTGACTGGAAACAGAGGGAAACAGCTAGCCTGGTTCTGTCTGGAGAGGGGACGGAAAAAATCCGCCTACAAGTTCCAAGTAAAAATTCACGACTTAATACAGAGTTCATTGTGAAATAAAAACACATTCGCTCGTGTCTGGAATGTGCAGCGCTCAGTCCTGAAACACGCTCGTTGTTGAGTTTTGTGAATGACTGAATTCCTGAGCACAGTGAGATTTTATGTCACAACACATCATTTCACGTCCCCTCATCCATATTCAGGACTCGTCAGCATCAGCTGGTCTTTCAGAAGAGTCCAGTATGTGAGTGACAGAGCTGCTCTGGTGAACAGCCGGCCTGTTGTGTGGCATATGAATATTTCATGTCCTGGATCTGCTCCTGGTTTCTGCTACGATGTGCAGGTTTGTAGCTGACCGGATCTCGACAACAGACTGCTGTTGTGTTGTACAAGCAGATCAGCTAGTTTTGAGTGTAGTGGTGTATGAACACATGTTTACAGTTTATATAAAAAAGTATATAAAGCCTCTTGTGGCACCAGAAGATGCTAGACGTAATCTGATAAATTGCCTCCAGTGTTGTCACTTAGTACCTATGTTGCATTGTGGGTAATGTAGGCGCAAGTTTTTGAAGGGATGAAGAATGTGTGAGATAAAAGATGCATAATATCTCTGGTTCTGCTCAATCGATTTTGACCCAGTACAACAACCGTCATGGTATCATCGGATAACCTGTCATTTAACTGAGAATCCAAAATCATAAAAAAAAAAAAATTTTTATGAATGTGATCCACAAAAAAACAAACAAATAACGCTTTGTTTATCGTATCTTTGATTTCATGCTCAGATCAAAAATAGAGAATTAGAAGAAACTGGCAATGGTCCAAATGTCATTTTGATATTCAATTTCTCCAATTTGTGTGGAAGTTATTTACTTTGGCTAAATTAACACACACGGTATGTCCGACTCATAAACTGTTCTGTTAATGCCACTTTATGAGCTATAGCTTTGCAGGTAAACACACTGATCTCTTCGGACGTTCTCTGCTCAGGATCACAAAAAACAAAGCATTATTTGTTTTTTTTGCATTCATAAACAAATAACGATAAAACGAATACGTTTTTTTTTACTTTTTCTAATTTTGGATTCTCAATTGAAATGACAGGAGTGCAATGTTAGACCAGTGGACTGCTCTTTGAAACCTGGCACCACCGAGACAAGTTGCAAGAAACACATCGCCAGAAAAACAGTTGTTTTCTTATCGTATGGTGCACCCCTGGAGCTCTGGTGGTAGATGATGCTGCACTGTTTAACACAGGAAGTAAAAAGTGCAGAATGTGTGTGAGATCCTGCATGTGGATGTATGTGTCCTTCGGGCAAAACATAAGTTGCATCATCGGTCACTGATGTCAGATGCAAATATAAGAAAAAAAAGCCTCCCAAGCACTGTTCACTTCACTTGCGATTAGGTTTATAGACAACAACGTTTCGGTACTTAGACCTTCATCAGGTTATCTATCAATATAAGTATTTTTTCTAATTTTGTCTTTATCTTTCTCCTACGCACCCGTCGACCCTAAGGTGTGCAAAAGCTGCACTCTGTAAGTCGAAGATATCAAAAAAAACTTTATGCGAACTGTCAGTAGCTGGATCTGAAAACTTAAGACAAACTAAAGTCTTAAAACTTAAAATCATAATTAGTTCAACAGTTGTCATGTGCGTCCCCGCCTTGTAGAAGTGCAGCTATTAGTTTCCCAGTCAAACTGTTTCTCAGATGGGGTTTGAGCTCCTGGTGACCCAACAGGAGAGGTCAGGTGGGGTCACCAGAGGGACTGAGTCTCCAACAGCTGATCGCTGCCTGAACCACAGCCTCTCCCTGGTGGAGCTGTCGCCCTCCGTGCTCTGGCAGCCTGGTCCAGCCCGGCCCAGTCTCGGCCCTGCCGTCCTCCTGCCTGTATAATCTGCTCTGTCAGATGGAAGCTGTCGTCCGCGGGGGGAATAAGAGCTTTATTGTCCCGGTTCTTCTCCTTTGTTGGGGATTGCAGCAACATTTCTAGGTCACCGGCTGTGACTGAACGCCCCGCTGCCCAAACTGATTCTTCACTGAGGGAATTCTCCCCCTCCTTTCACCCCACTCCCCATATTTCAGCCAGTACTGTCAGGGGGAACACAATTAGAAAATGCTCCCAGCAACAACAGCCGCGCTGCGATCTGTCAAATGATTCTAGCTTCTGTTTTCAGTCGGAGCAGATACATTATGGATGCCGACTCAAACCAGTAGTCAAAAGGCTCTTTCATGCCAGTAATTGGGCGGAAGGGCTCTCAGATCCTTTCTCTATTCATATTTCTCCTCATAATTATCGTTAACCTTTCACCCTGATCTCTCTCAGAGGGGTTAAGCACACATTAATGTTCTTGCCTGAGGTTTGGATAATGTAATCTGAGGCTGTGCTTAATCGCCGATGATGGTTCTTTTGATATACATACTGTATGAGCGTATAGCTTAATCATTTTTTCACACTAATGTATAAAAATGTTTTGTGATTAAAACTCTACAACTCTCCCAACAGGCTGCATCTCATTTGTTTTGTGCTAAAAAAGCCAAAGTGTTAAAACAGTTTGTGTTTTTTTCATATTTCATTTTTGGCAGCCAGTGGAGACTCCAGGAAGTCACTGGTATCCCTCAACACAGTTCAGCACTTAACCCTCCATAAAACGGCTGATGGTTGTTTTCAATCTGTATTTGAACACAAAATAAAATAGAATAAGAGATATAACGTGTTAATCAATGAGCTTGAGAGGTTGATACTGACTTTAGTGATCTTCAGGTCTTGTTTCTAGCACCACTGAGGTTCACATTTATGCTTATTTTAAGTTAAATATCTCAAAAACTATCCGATAGATTGCCCTGATAATTGCTGCGGTCCATGTTTGTCTCAGGATGAACAGTATTAAATTGGAAGCCAGCAATGTTTCATCATCAGATCAAAAGGTTTGCCCGTATTTTGTCACCAATTGACACGAACCACCGACTCCTGTTTAACGTTTAAGCACAGCGATGTTAGCGTAGCCTCAGAGATGCTAGCAAGACATTGTTGTTGCTCTCACATCTCCTGCATCCACTTCCTGTTTTCCTTCACTGTTCATGCTTTTAATTTCTTTTCAGTCACATATTTAAAGTCACTAAATCACCATTAAACACTCTGCAACGTGGGTCGTATTAATGCCACTCAGCAGTGTTTATGCAGCCCTATAAGGACTGTGTGTATCGTCTCTTTAGTGGTTCACTTCCTGTTTGTCTTTCACATTTTTCAGACCGTTTGCTGTCAGAGGCAGCCTGCAGTTTCTCTTCTTTGTCTTGTCTGGATGTGAGACTCTGCAGCAGACGGTGAGGAGGTGAGACTTCAGTCTGCAGAGTTTCAGTTTGTTACGGGAGGTAACAGATTGGATGTGAGGAGTTTGTGGAGGGAGGTGCAGCGGACGCCTGGGGGGATTTTTTCTATTTTAGAGCGAATCAGATCATTGCAGCTTTCTGACAGCAACTGCAGTCCGCCTCCATTAATACTCTTCACCCGGGGGCATGGAGGGCTGCTGCAGAGTCGGGGCTGGTTAACAACAGAAACACTGTCACACTGCAGAGGAGACGGGAGAAGAAGTGGGTCTGAAGTAAAGAGTTGTTTCTTTTTTAGTCTGAAAACAGCAGGGAACAAGGATAGTGTTGCTAGCTTATCAGCCAAACATTTTGTTTGAGAGAAGATAACTTTTGGTCAGATAACCAAGTCAAAACGTCCTGTGGATGATCATTGAAGCAAATTTCTACCTTCATATTTATCAGCTGCAGTGATTTCTGCGACTTCAAAAACAAAAGAATTGCAGCGTACCATGGCAGGTGTACCAGACCTTCATCAATCTTTCGCTGTGTGGTTGGGTCTGTGGGAATACTGGCAGAAAAATGGCTATAAAACAGCCCAAATAAACATGAATATAAATCAAAAAATATATATAAAGATGGGGAATCACAATGCTCGCCAATGAAATGAAATGGGGAAAAAGCTGAAGGTGTATAGAGGGGCTTGGATATGAAGAACTCAAGGAGTTAAGACCACAAAAGAAACTTGGAGACGCCTCATGCAGTTAACTGAATGGTAAGTTTCGATGGTCACTCAACAAGGTTGTAGTATTCTCACAGTTTCCCTCAACAAGAAAGAACAAGGGCAAGAAATAACTCTCAACCGGGCCTAAACAGAGCAGTTTCTGGCTGACAGTCTGTTTGGATGAGGTCTGCAGTGGACAGAACCAGAATGAGAATCAGACAAACCTGTTGGTGTCATTCCCCACCTCTCTTAAGCCTTCAACACAACGGCGTCGTCAAGGCTGGATTGGCTGTTAAATTCCTACAGCCAATAGAGGTCGCCACCTAAAAAGAAACGTAAATATGGGTCGTAATAAGCTGTTTTCAAAGTCGACCTACAAAGTCGTTTGAGCAAGAAAGGCACTTTTATTAATGTTGGGGAAAGATTGTGCATTTTGGTTAAATGTGAAAAATCACATTGTGTTTCACGTTTCAAGTTAGTTATTTACTTTCTGTATCAAACCAGACGACAATCTTTCTCAAAACTCAAACTGCTGAGTGTGAACGGTTAGTAACTGTCAACACCGCCAGCAGCAAGACTGCATTATTTTGATGAAAAATAAATGTTACTTGCTAGATTCGTAAATGTACATTACTTCATAAAACATAATCCAGTCCACACCAGGTTTCCTTCAAAATGAATAAATGTGGAACTTCTATGTCTTGTTTGCCGGATTTAATGGAGCTAAACTTTAGCACTAGACATAGCAGTGCTCAAGATGGCCTTTGTTTCTTTAATTCAGCTGCCAGCTCACCAGAAGAGTGACAGGTTACATTTGGCCAATACCAGGTGCTGTATCGTGGGCAACTGGACTCGTTTCAGTTTCTTGAAGACGTTTCACTTCTCATCCAAGATGCTTCTTCAATTCTTCAGAAGTGGAGGGGAGTTTTAAACCCTGTGTGGAAGTGTCCTT
This sequence comes from Spondyliosoma cantharus, assembly GCA_900302685.1. Lineage (NCBI taxonomy): Eukaryota > Metazoa > Chordata > Actinopteri > Spariformes > Sparidae > Spondyliosoma > Spondyliosoma cantharus. The sequence goes on along the minus strand of OMLP01026077.1, from coordinate 4,318 downwards.
ACAGAGTCGTAAAGGACACGTGTGAGCTCTGAGTTTCACGGTCGTTAGGGCCACTTGTGGGTCGTCGACCCAATCAGCCTTCATGTGGGATGTTCGGGCTAGGTGAACCCAGGTCTGAATGGTTGTTAAACTGTCTGGGGAGGGAACTCAGTACTGCATTGTAGGTGGGTTATAAGTAATGTTGTAGGTCACCATTGGAGGTAAACATTAATTCATTAAGACAGAATTTTCTGCAGATCTGCTGTATTTGACTCAATTACTTTTAGCTCATTGTCAAATATACTCACAACTGGGTGTATATTTAACCAGGAAAGGGCCTCTAAGACTGAAAATGAATTTTACACAAAAAGGGACTAAACCACTGTACAACCAACTGCCGCCAATCGACTCATGTATTGTCCAAAATGTGAGTAATAACATAAACACACAAACACAAAGATGTCTGCTTATCTTATGGCTGTTTTGATGTTTTGAGCAGCAAAAAGTTATCTGAACCTGCACCATCCAGGGCCAGTGGTTCGGTTGCCGAGGAAGCCTGGCTCCTGTCCACCAATCAGGGCCGGCGATCACGGCCCTCCCAGGACGTCTGTGTCATTCCAGAACACAGTCCTGGGAGCAGTTAGGAGAAGGTCAGTGAGCAGCCTGTTCAGCAGCAGAGCCTCAGTGTACCCGTTGCCCCATTGTGTCTGAATGAATGGGGATGTCTAATTACTGGAGCAGCGACGGGGCCGGCCAGCCTCGTCTACAAAAGACTCCAACACACAAGTTTGGTGCCAGAGAACAAATCAAAGCTAAACGGGTGATTAGAGAAGAATGTGGTTTACATACAATGAGTCCCCATTTGGTGATTTAGGGATGAACTCAATTAGACAAGAATGTTATGTCATTATTCAAGAACTTGAACGCTGTAACTGCAAATTCAATTTTAGATCATATTATCTTGAACGACGGGGGAAAGTAGTGTCAAAGATCTGTAAGAAAATTTAAAATGTGTTCAAACTCTTTGAAAGGTGCCACTCAAACTGGAGAGACAATGAGGCGTTCAGCTGAGACAGAGTGATCCACATTTCTGACTGCAGCATGATGAAACATATTCCCTCTCAACATGTCTTTGCAGATATAATTGCAGAAATATTTAATGTTCGAGCGTCACATGTTGCCTGATTAGGAATTTTCTCTAAGGTGCATGCTGGGATCCACACAGAACGCCCAGTTATCTGCCCAGTTCAATGTCACGACACAACATTTCAGGCTTAGATTGTATTTAGGGGTTCTAGGGAAGTTGTGCTCCAGATAGAGGTGGCAAAAGTTCACACATAATTTACAATAGAAGTTCTGATTCAACTTCTACACATCAGTGGTGTGAACATCATGATGTCAGTCTGAACATCAACGTCAACAGACTTTTGCGACACAGTGTCACCCAAAATTTTTTAGTTAAATGTTTTCAACTCATCTCATCAGTCACTACGCCCGCGGCTATCAGATGCAAATTCACGTCTAATCGCGTCTTATCATTGACTTTGTATATAATCTAGTCGTGCAAAGAAAATGGTCGCGTTTGGTCCGAACACAGCATTATAGCCAATGTTCCCATTACATTCTCAATAATTAACTGTGCTTTCATGCATTATTGCTATGCAACATGCTACATGAGTGCAAGCTGCTACTATGATAACTGTAACATAAAATTAATAAATACAGATGTGCAAAAAAATATGCAGCTAACATAACTTGCATTGTCAGGACAATCTTATCTGACCTGCTTATTCTTGGTGTCGAGCCGATCCGTAATGTGAAAACATTAGGTGAGACAGAGTAAATCCTGGAGAGGTGTCAAATACTCAACATGCTAAATGTTATATGCTAAGGTCAACAGGGTCAACTTCACTACACTGTTTAGCATAAGCCAACTCTTGAATGATACCTTTCCAACACCTGTGATGCTCCATGTTGCAGATCACAGTTCGGTAAGATTCACACTGGTAACATTTAAAAGTAGAGCTGAAAGAAGCTGCACCAGGAACTCGATCGAGGTGTTTCCCAGGATGTGTTCTTTAGACGCCAGACTGCTCCGGATCAGACCAGAAACCATCAGTGACAACTTCTTTCAGTATAAATGAGCCTCGACGCTCCATCTGTGGTACTGTAGCACTGTTCACTGTGGCGGCCAGCTGAGAGGCAGACTCCCTCGGTCGTCATGACGACGGGAGGCGAGGACAATGGCGCGCTGTGTCCTCCCGGCTGGGGCGGGGACGATGATGACGAAATGATGGCGAGAGAAAAAATAACAGCTGAGATTCTGTGCTGAGCCTGACGCAGCAAAATAAAATGGAATCAGAGGAGGAGAAGTCGGTTTGTGTTTTGAAGGTTTTGTCATTTGAGCAAATGGAACTATTTAAAATAAATGATCTTCTTGCATTGACTCGTCAAGCTGTCTGCGTTCTGTCCATGCCTGAAGACGGTCCTGTTGTTTGTTGGACTGACTGTATCTCTGAGTACATGAGGACATGTTGTGTTCAGTCTGAACTGTACAAACAATAGTGACTGTGTACTCTGGATGAACAGTCTGCACATCATCTCTTTTTCTTCTAACAATGGTCATACTGACAACTTCAATTACACATTTTAAGCTCCACTAATGGTAAGACTTTAAATAACCTCATCATTAGTTTATTCTTTGTGCTGTCCAACACACTCACACAGCGGTTGTAAGAAACAGCCTTCAGGGTACCAAAGCAAGATTTTACACTGTTAGCGCCTGCGGAAACATTGTGATCGGAGGAGCTATTTTCGGGCCACCAGGATGTAAAAGTCCCATTAATTGTTCCTGAAAGTTTTACACAGCTTAGCTTACTCCTACGGCTTGGATTGAATGAGCCGTGAATAATCACGACAAAAGATTGACGTGTGTTCGAAACTATCGGCTTCTTTTGTCAACAGAAAACCTTAAGAGGAGAAGTTACGTCCAGCTGCGCATCTGCAAGAAATATAAGTAAGAAACAATCAGTGCTGGCGCTCTCTGGGCCAGACAATGCAGAAGTTCCGGGTCACTTTATATCTGAGAAGTTAAGCTTTTTCCGCTTTGTGCACCGCTGGGCAGCTTGCATAGGAATGAACAGGGCTTCACCTCCAAAGCGCTATCGAGAAAGTTTCCCTATATGTATGCATGCATATATATCATATAGGGAAACTTTCTCGATAGCACAAACTTTTGCACAAACCGTTTGATTCCACTGTAACAATCAGAAGTTTAAGTGCTTTTCCAGCATGAAAAAAACAGACAGACCTGGTTTCATTTCTGCGTTCCTGCACTGTGAGGCCACACAGAGCTGCCACTGACCAAACAAATCATCAGTCTAGATGCAAAATAGGTTCAAAAGATTATTTTAAAATACTTTTTAATTAAAGTGACATCTCTCTTGTGGCTAAAAAAACAACAACAACAACAATAACTCTGTCGTTACATTTGTGTACTGAGCGGCGTGCAGTTTGTCTGCTATCAAACACACAGTGAAGAGAAACACACTCACACAGCTGGAACTGATTCACCAGAACATCTGCAGCAAAAAAACAACAACAACTGCATCAACATCAACAGCCATTTTCAAATATATTACTGTACATCCCATTAACTCACTCACACAAAGAAAGAAAACATCCAAAAACATCCATTACTTATATTGTTGGACTAAGTCATGATCAGGAGAAGTTCCGGGTCCATGTCGGCTCTCAGCTTCTGTGAAATACACTGACGATGAATGAAAAGTACGACTGAGTGCCCAATCAGTAAAAATACTGGTGAGTTAATTTAAAACAACTAAACGTATAAATGCTATTAACTAAGAACGACTGTGTGCTTTTATATATAAATTCTGTAAATGGTGAACGGACAAACTGACGTCTTCAGATAGTCAGTCAACACAACCGTGCTCAACAGTTTGGAGTCGATTCCAACTCAGGAAGTAACAGCCTGATATGTCAACGCGTCCATCAATCAACGACTCAGAAGAAGCTCCGCCAACACTGTTGACCTTTGACCTCAGCAGTGCGTCCCCACGGCCGTGTAGGCGGCGGAGGTGGACGCCTCCCTGCGGATGGTGCCAAACGGCGACAACTCCAGCTCGGTGGTGTTGCACTCGTCGCCATCGCTGACGGCGGTGGCAGGGGAGCGGGGTGGTCCACACTCGTCGCAGCAGCAGCAGCAACAGTCCAGGAAGGCTCTGGTGAACGGCTGGCACAGACAGAACAGCAGCACCGGCGTCACTGCAGACTTACAGAACAGCAGCAGCTGGCTGACCAGGTGCAGGATGTCCAG
>OMLP01026076.1:0-10892 GCA_900302685.1 Spondyliosoma cantharus | reverse complement strand
ACAGGGGGGATGGATTGGTGTTCGACTTAAGGCAGGAACACACCGGCCCAACCGTTGGACGTCTGAAGCGTTTGGACGAGGTCGGGAACAAATCTGTTCGGTGTGTTCAGCTGCGTTGGAAGCGTTCCGAGCCGCGCAGACAACATTTGATCCGTTTCAGCATGCGCAGTCTGAGGAGGTGGGCTGTCGGACGTCTGAGCCATTGGATTCTCTGATTGGTTGTGGGCCAGCTGTATGACCATTCTGATTGGCGGTGTGCTAGCGAATCAGCGCGGTGTGTGGGAGGGACGGAATACTGTGTGTGCTTTGTTTTTCTATACACTCCGTTCAGTCATTCCCTGTTTTCATGTTTTGGAGTACTGGCACTTAGACCAGCTGTTATGTCCGCTCAGGACGAATTAATCTGTGTTCATTTGGTAAACGCCTCGCTGCATGTTTAGTATGCATCTGTTTTTGTCTGAAATAGTTAAGCTTCGTTTTGATCGAAAGTAAATAGAGTTGTGTGCATAAACCTCTAGTCCAGCGTCTTATCTATACACAACACTACCGCCCCCCGCTTACTGCATCTCGCGCAAGCGCAGAACGTACACGCTACTGTGGGGTTGGCAGCACGTCGAAGTGGTGTGTACACTGCAACTTTTCTGCTGAACGGGTCAGACAAGAGGCAACAGAGTGGTCGGATAAGGCAGTTGGACGTCTGGGCGGTGTGTGGGGGCCTTTAGAAACTAGGCACATGGACATTTCTGCAAGCTTCTTTTACACATGATTGCCATCTAAGTTCACCCATTCATTCATTATATACTCAACCTTATGCCTATGGAAAGTCAGGCAAGGTTTCGTAGTCCACAAAACATTTCTGGAGCTTCACAGCAAAACAACATTGCAAAGTAAATGTAAATAAAGTAGATGGGGACTTGTTTTAAAACATATCAATTTCTACTCAATTTTTTTCTAGAGCTTGCAACTGCATCTCACAGTCTTCATCTGCAAATGACGCTAGCTCCATTGTTGGAGAAATCAAGTGTCAACCACTTTATCAAAACAAAGTTGGTGGAGAGGTGGTTTTAGGAAGTTCTAAATGAATCTGAGCAGCAACAAGAATAGAATAATTAACAGGGAATAATAGTAAATAAGAGAATAAGAATAAACATGCACTTGAACCAAAATCAACCACACAAAAAAACCCATAAGGCTGAGATCTCAGTGGTGGAGGGGGCTACGGCAGCAAACAGCATTGATAAGTGATTATGTGATTATCGAATGAAAAGCGATATATAAACATAAATAAACATTTTCAACCCCAACTATCATAAAATACAGCAGCTTGGTCAGTGGACCTAAGCTTCAGACTATTACTGCTTTTCCAACAAAATTAGTGGGTCTACACAGGTGTTTTAAACATTGGTCAACACGCGAAGAAGAATCACCTCTTGACGCCATTCCTACTTCCTGCAGGCAAGACCCAAAGGTGCCGGAAACACCTGTAACAGAAGAGGAATGAGCCATTCAGTCCAATAACATTTGGAAAGACTAGAAGAGCCTCGCGATTAACTTAAAGTATCCTCCTTGAAGTTGGCCGATCCGCAAAACACCACTGAGCAGCTTTCATAAGAATTACCGGGCTCCACCTCCAACACTGTGTCCAGTAATAAAACGTCCTTACCAGACCGCATCACAAAGTCCTTCTATTTACTCGTCACCACTGGATGTTGATAAAGTGTCATCACTTCGAACAATTGTATTTGGTTAGGTGTAGGCACAAAACTTGCTTTAGGTAAAGATCATGGTTTAGATTAAAATAACTACTTCCATTAATGTCACTTACATTGTGTAATTTATGTACATTATTTGTTTTACTTGTGTAACAACACACAACAAATTAAATCTTCAGACTTGGTCAGATATGGACTCGCACCCTGGTCTCCAAGGGGAAGTCCTGTGAATGATCCATCCAACCGTCCCCTAACTCAGACTTATCTCGCTATTTATACTACTGCGCTCGAGAGGCACTTTAATAAATGATGCTAGATGGAAAAATACAATGTCATAATTACAAGTGTAGGATCACTGACCAGGCTGCTGCGTTCGACAAGTTAGCAAGCAGGAACCAATGCTATGCTTCAACAAGCAGACCTTGAGACAGGATTGATTTGTGTTTCACCTGTTTCAAGGTCAAGGAGGAGTTTCTATATTCGACAAAAATAATTTCCAAATAAACAAACAATCCTTAGAAGGTTTTCTAATGCCTGTATCATCAGGATGACGTCATGTAACCTTGAGTCAAGATGATTATTGATGTACTTTGTCCTTTATTGTGTTTATTTGACTGTTGTCTTGTTTCCAACCTTGTCATTTGTTTCAGTGATGTAACCATGCTCGCAGATCTCTCCATTTACACATGTTATCATAGCTGACCAAAGTCTAAAAGCAAAACTCAAGTTTTAATAACCTGGAATTTTGATTTGAAAACAAGAAAAATGCATGGGAAATCCACTGTCCGTCTGTGTTTTTAGATATATATGCGTGTGGACCAGTGTAAGCATACTGCTATCTCCCCCAATCTCAAGTCTAAATCTGTGTGTGAGTATGTGTGCTTTTTCTGCAGGCCACCCAGGGCATGGAGGATTCATTAGGCACATTTCATCCCAGTGATATCACAAACTCCTTGACCTCCTTGACCCTGCAATCTCCCACACAGGCTAAAAGCAAACCTGACTGACACAAAAGAAGTTTCAAGACTGGAATGATAAGGTTAAAAGCAGGTTTACTGAAGGTCAGAAAGCTTTTGGGTGGGATCCTATGTATATGTATATTGTGCTTATTTCTTAACTTTTTTACTTGGCTTGACTCTGATCCGTCATTATTTCAAACCAGAGGAAATTAAAAGACTGCAAATTAGTTCATCACCTCTGCAATTAAAGTCTTGCGGTGGTACAGTGGACATTTATTTCAGATTATTTCAAACTCAAATTAATCCCAGGGACAAAACCTTCTTATTACTAAACATACAGACATAGCATCCACAGGCATACGGCCCTCACACACGCAGCTTTAAAATGATTGGAAGAAAACAATAGGCAGGGAGAAAAGGCAAAGTTTTTCTGTTGTCCCCACAGGGACTGACTGCCGTGTTTGATTTCAGCCCGATAGGTGATCCTCCTGAGGCACGCAATTAATATTTAACTTGATAGGCTGGAGAGGCAAGCTTTCAGCAAAGTGAGGACACATAACAATAGAAGCAATTCAAACATGCAAAACGAAACTATTGAAAACTGAGGATCATAAGTCATCTGTGGGCGATTCAAAGGGCCAGTGTACTGGGCTGCGGTCTCAACATTCAATTAAAAATGTGCCATTTTATCCCCTCTCCCATATCTGTTGCTCTTTGTGAAGCAGCCATGCTCATATCCATCACTCATACGTGAAGTGAGAGTGCATGCCGCCTCGGTATGGCATTGTCCGGTGCCAGATTCAATCAGAGACTTATATTATTTGCAAATAAGTGTAACGCTTTTAATTCCTCTTTAATTGATTATTCATCCTTGTCTGACCTCTGACCCCATCTTTCCTTTCAACTTCGCCAGAGTGAAATCCAACCATCTCCTCCAAATTATTCTTGGAACCCCCCCCCCGCAGAGTGTGACATTTTGCCCTTTCCATGCCTAGTCATATGTGGAAGTAAACATTCCAGTAAATGAAGGATACTGCATTCCAGTGTTCAGGTTTCACCCAAGCAGAGCTGCAGAAAAAAGTACACAAAACATGGACACAGAAAAAGTTCTTCTATGTCAGGTTGGATTATTTTCCTTGAAGTAACCACCAGCCTCTATTATGTCAATAGAGAACCAGATGATTTATATGGTCATTTTGAAATGTCCCCCAAATACACAAACACACACACACACACACACACATACACACACACGCGCGCCTCTAATTGTATCAAGTCATATTTTGTTTTGATTGGCCCGCATATGTCATTTATCTGTTTCTCAATACAAAGGACCTGAAAGGAATTCTGTTTGTGTTGATACAACACTATACAATACAAGATTATATAATTCAATTTCCGTTTTAATTTCCTAGGCTACAAATAATTCAGACCAATTAATAAACAACAGTCAAATCAGAAAGATAAACTATTCATGATGGAGTGTTGCGAATGAGTCTCACTGCCTGAGGAGTAAAACTGCTGTTGGTATTTTTTCAATGATAGAATATTATTGGCTGTCAAATTCCCCCTTCTGTTTCTGACTGTGCCAATTTGTTGTGTACAGTACCCGTGTCGAAAGAGGGGAGGACTGCAGCGAAGTAAGCCTGGCAAACTAATTATCACTGATGGATCAAGTTAAGCTAAATTATAGCTTTTTATCAAATGTGTCTGTACCAGTGATGTTCAGTCAGGTTGAGTATTAAAGACCAGAACTTGGTTATAGTTTGATTTTTTTCTTATTCTGTGAATTGGCCATTGACGTACAAGTAGGAATACCAAATCATAAAACATGCGGTCAAGTTAAAGAACATGCCCCTCAATTCAGCTTATTTACAGCCTCTACCAGATCTGAGTTTTGAACTCTAAATGGCATTAAACACAGAGTGACTGTAGGTTTAGTATGCAGAGAAAGAACATTCGATTGACTAGTTCAGCCTGTTTAATGAAAAGTCGTTACACACAGCAGATGTGTGTTTTGAGGAACTCTCTTGTTCCTACCCTGAAGAATTTAGTAGGAGGGCTGCTAAATGAGCAGATTAGATGCTGTCACTCTATCTGGGGTTTTTGCAACTAATTTGCAATTGCGGCACTGTGTCAATATTTGCAATGGCTGATATATTCTTTTCTCCTTTGTTGAACTGTCAGGAGCTGATGTCTTTGTCAGCGACGTGAGTGAATGGCGTCAGGATCTGCCTCGTGCTCTGCCAGGCTGCATTCAAGGCGTTCTGAGATATAATTATGGAAAACTTAAAAGTTGTCATCAGCTTCAGTTGAGATAATTGATACAGGCTTTTCCAAAACAGGCATTATCTTGTCATTTTTGCTGAGTAGTGTTATCTTTTTAGTTCTCCAAATGGTTGCATACATGGATTTATTTACACTACAAGGAAAGTCCATTTCACTACCCTTCATCTAAATTATTTCTTCTTCCAGGAGAGCTATATATATATTTTACATTTTTTTTTAAAATTCATAGGCTTTTAGTGAATGCAAGAATGATGTCTTTGGGATGGACTCCTCCTTTATCTATTATGACTTTTTATGTGTCCGAGACCATAAACATTTTTGCAGCCGTTCTGTGCATTTGAACTGTCATCAACCAACCTTTCTCGCTTGTGTATCCCCGCTCTATTTCTATTCCTGTGGCTCTAAAAATATCCAGGGGCCATCAGATCCTCCGCCCTCCTCAAAGACTGGCTGGTGAAGCACGGAGAGGACCGTGAAACACGCCATTAGATAGATTTGAGGAAGACAGATGACCTGCACGGGGCACTGCAGTGTGTTTGAGCAGCGGTGGGGTTTTGGGCAGAGAGATATCCAACTGTCAAAGAGTCTGAGGCTGAGAGATATAATATAATGTGGAATACGAACAGATGTTAATTTATTAGCAGTTTTAAAAGCAGTGCATGAATCATACTAAATTGTTCCCTATCAATGTGTAATTTTTCCAAGCGAAACGTTCTCACTCCCGACTCTTCAAATACAGCAGCTTGGTCAGTGGCCTTAAGTTTCAAATGATGAAGCTCTACTTACCCTTCTAGCATCACTTTTGAACATGAAGGACTCTGCAGCCAACTTAGCAATAAATATGTCGTATACAACATGTGGTTAGACATAGTTTGTGTAGAAACATATCACATATTATGACGTATTGTGACTCTTGGATTGTTATTGTCAAACAGTCGCTGTTCGGTTAAGATTAGGAACAAAAAGTATTTGATTAGATTGTTGGAAAAATCACACTTTGACTTGAGTTATGTAAGTTACATCACTCACATTGAGTGTTAATAATTACGTCCTTCCCTTTTCGCCTTAATGTGATCTTGTTATGGAGGTATAGCAAAGCCAACAGACAACTGACTGACATCACACAGGCGACACTGGATCTCAGGGAAGCTGTGAGGCCCAAAACTGCACGCTTCCAGAAATCTTCTAAATTTCCACTTTAAAGTAACTGTTTAAGGCAATTCTTGGAATCAGTGCTTATACCTAAAATCAAAAAAAGGGTTAGCTTGTCACAGGATAGTGTCATGTGGCAAAGAATTGTGAGACAAAAAACCTTTCTAAGATCACAAAATATCAACTTGTTTTCGAATGAGGGTCCAGAACCTGGAAGTTCAGTCTCTCCTCTGCTTTTTGTGAGGCTTCTCCGCTCCTTTTGCATTAACACTAGTCGGGAATTTTTGGAACACAGCGGCCCACAGATGCTGCCCAAAGAGCCGGATAAGCTCCACTATCACAGAAGACATAAGCACCCACTTCAGTCTTCCTGTACTTGAAGAGGAGAATGCAAATGAGCAGGCTGTTCTCTGTAAATAAACAAGAGCTGTATAAACCCTCCCAATTCTGCAATTCATTCAGGGAACTCACCTCAGCTGCCTAATGAGCTGGCTAATTTGTCTCAGATTCAGTTTTATGAAACGCTGCCGTGTTTGTGTTTATCTGATAGTGCTTGTTTGGATAGGAAAGGGGAGGGAGTAGAGTGTCGAGGAAGCTGATCATCATTCTACACACCAGCTGGAGACCAGTAGGAGCTGGACAAACCTCCCTTCCCCTCATCCTCCCTCTCAGCACAGTTGTCCAACGGCGAGTCGTATATCCGCCAGCTCTCTGCCGATGTGGAAGGCAGTCATTACGAGAACAAGTGATTTCTCTTTCAGACTGGTTCATGGGTCAATTGCTCTCTCCCTTTCTATTTCATGGCAGAGTTGGTGGGATTGAAGCTCTCCTCTAACCTGAGCTCCCCATTCCCACGCATTCTTTGGGGCTATTGAATCCTCCGGAGCCTCACAGTTTGCACTTGTGCTTTTGCAGCATTGTGTTTTACTTTATTGATCCTAACAAGGCAGCGATTTGTGTCATCCGAACAGGCCAAGCGCTCTGTTTGTCCAGATTTATGTGCCCTGCCTAGAGTGAAAATCCCTTCCCAGTAAAATCTTTAACACCTCTTGCTGTCTTCTTATTGAATAACTGTCAGCTGTCTGTTGATGACAGAGTTTAGGGCTTTACTCCTTTCTGTTGCCACAGAGGTCTCATCACACCGCCTCAATAAAGGCAAATACATAAGTGGCCAAGAAAAAGCACGACCCTGTCTATTTTTTTGGTGTCTACGTAGTCGATATGACAAAGCATAGTACACTTTTAATGAAGGCTGGGGACATCCTACATCCCAGGGTTTGTCATCTCTCTCAGGAATTTCAAACTAACTTTTTTACAGCCAGTATCTCTCAAACAACAGATGGGTTTCTCCATGTTTATATGGAGAATTTTATGGTGCTCTATTTGAAACTACAGAAAGAAAACAGGAGATAAAAATGATTGAATAGATATACTTAAAGTAAATCAAACAAAGTTGGTGTTCTATAGAAAACACATAAATGTGTTTCATATTTGTGGCCTTTCTTTTTTGTCGCTCTTCCACAGTGAGCACATGCATACAAAGGTCTAGGATCTGTAAGTACTGGTGGTCTTACATTTAAAAGCTTCATACATTTGCTCATAAGTCCTGGCTGTTCTTCAGATGCCTGCATTAAGCCTCACCCCAGTCTGTATTAAAACCTTTGCACAAGTCTTTCATCACCCAGTAAAAGCTGTTACACAAAGAAACCTTGCACGCTGAGTTCGACACACGTATTATTCTTTTTATTGAGAAAATTCACAATATGAGAAAAAATGGGGTCATCTTATCTCATTTCTGTTATATTGTTAATGCTATACTCTTTTATTTCATGCTAAAGCACTGAGCAGTTTTATATCTTTTGTATAAACAAAAAGGGCTTGTGTTTATGTTTAGGTCTCACAACATACTTACATATATATATATATTCCTCTTGTTAGCCTAAAATAATAAAAAAAAATAAAAAATAAAATATAAACTTCCTACAAAAAACAGTCCTGCATCATCACAAGAGATAATAGGTGAAGGCCTGACTGTCAGACGTACCTCTGCTCATTATAGAATCAGATTTAAAAGAAAAAGCAAGGGAAAGGTTAAAGTATAAATATAGACACAACACAAACTGCATGTCCTGTTAGCTGTGCTGCTTTTGAGCTCCTTTCAGTTATCGTGAATTTTCTGCATTTGAAGTTGTGTTGCTCACTTATACATCCATTGCACTTCGTACTGTACGATTTGTACGTTGACCTCACGTAAGTATATTCAATGCTTTGTATACGCACGGCGCATGAGTCTGTACTCACTGACCCACACAGGCACCCCGAGGTCTGTTTATTTTGGACCGAAAACAACCACAGCAGGTCAGACTGGATCCCCAGTATTCGGACATGAACGCAGTATGTGCTTTCCATTGCTTGCCATTTCCAGTCAGCGCAGCAAGGTATCCCTGTGGAGCTCAGAGCACAAAAAGTTAAGACAAACCACAGTTAAGTCATAGCACAGTCATTTAGAGCGTTGTCCCTATCTTCTTTTGCTGTATGTGGGGTGAGGAGGTGAGCGCCTGTTATTACCTCATCTTTGACCCCCACCTGCTCCCCCCGCCCAGCACTGGCCCTTACTTCAGAGGGCATGTAAGTAAACACAGCTGCGATGTTGACCCCCCACCCCGATATATCAGAGGCAGCCCCCCTCCAATCTCCTCCTGCTGTAAGAATACACACGGATACGCTGCCAAACAAAAGCCGGCCATTAAAGTTGTATCAGCTCCAGAAAGGTAACATGATCTTCTTGAAGCTCAGGTGCGACAAGTCACACTGTGATTTAGCATCAACAAACAAGGACGGATGTCGCCACTGAGAGAGACCGGGGCAATTTACACACTGTGCATTACTGAGAGCAAACTGCGACCTGTGCACGCAGGAGGCTTCAAGGGTGTCGACGTTTGGTGGCACTTTTACTCAGAGGAGACCAAAGTTAGCTGGAAGCCCACTCATGAAAGACACCTTTGAATGAACAGACACCTGTATTTTATATGTAAAGAACATTAAACATATAGAATTGGTTGATTCCGCAATCCACTGTACAATGGAGGAAGAGGGAACTTCACTCGTGATGCTGAAGGCATTGAAATATGGAAAAAAGTGAATTAAAAAAAGGATCATTACATCCATATATGGCTGGATCCAAAACCATAAGCAATTATAAGGCCCAACTCGAAATGGGAATTTCATCCCAAAGATGTTGGACGGGGGTCAAGGTCTAGGCTCTGTGAAGGCCAGTTAAGTCCTTTAACACCAAACGGGTGACCTGCTGCAATTAAAAGTCACTTCTGTTGTTGAGGGAGTGATATTGGACTGATGAGAACACATTTATGATCAAAGAGCGCTGCTAATTACGTGTGCATTTCAGCTTTTTATACAGAAGCAGACATGGCCCAGTACCAGTCAGAGGTCTGGGAACCACCGTTACGACATAGTGGCTGTTCGGAGTGCTCTGATCACAGCTGGACAGCGCAGGTGTGAATGGCCCCTGAGAGACACTGAGGACACATTAATGGTCGTATTGCTCTGACCACAGTTTGAAGTGGTTTGGGCTGCATTGAATGACCGCCTACTCAACGGACATCCTCCGAGAAACAAGAAGGAGAAGAACACACTGTCTGGTTTGTATGTGGCGCTCTTAACATGCTAATGGTAGCAGCAGATGTTTGTCAGCGCAGCGTTTCAACTGATCATGAACTACTAACACCCTGAACAAATCTTGTGATTTCAAGAGTTGTTGACTGAGGGAAAATAAAAATGAATAAAAAAACCTTTGTGAAACAGCTTCTGCAAATTCTAAATCATTACAGAATCTGACTTAGAATAATGAAAAAAAAAAAAGAAATTGTCAGTTTTTGTCAAGTTTGTCTCACCTGCCAACAATTAGCTGTTTCAACTGATTTCTTCATTTACACTCCATGAAATGTTCTTTCATAAATTGACAGTAAACTTGATATAAATATACTAATACAGTTAAGAGTAACTGAACTCATGAGGTAAAGTCCCCAGACTCCCTTGAAAAATCTCTTAATTTTGTGAGTTGTTGAGTTAGGAGAAACTTTATGTTTTTTGTGAAACATTTTTTGTGACAAATTATTATTATTATTATTATTATTATTATTATTATTATTATTATTATTTTAATGCAGCCCTGTGCATATTTACGTTGACAGCCTTTAGCATCTACAGACAAACAAAAAAAATAAAAAATGGCACTACCCTTTAGGAAAAGGTGCCCCCACGTGCTTTTGTTGATTCTTTTGGGTATCACCTTCCCCCCTCCTGTCAACAAGAACGCCATGCGTAAAGAGCGCAGCCTTTAGGCAAGCTCCGCTGCTTTTTATGGACACATTTGCGAGGCGCGGCGACGTCACTCCCTGCGACCTGACAGCAAATAGCACGCGTAAATAAAAGTAAAGCAAATGACTGTGTAGCCATGGCCACACGCTCTCCCAGAACCGCGCGGTGGGTTGAATGACTGGCTATTAACGCACACCTCAACGCACCCAAAAGCAACCCCTCTGCGCCCGTGTTTGAGCATACACCCGGAGCTTTGGGCAGCACCAGTCTCGGCACTGAGGGGAGCCCCGTCGCTTTACTCCAAAAGGAGGAGAAACCGAAGGGGGGGAAGAGAATGAGGCTTGTATGGATGTGGAAGCCAAACGAAAGCAAGAAAAGGGGGTGCGTGAAAGGGCAAAGTGAGAGAGAGAGGAGAGGAGAGAGAGAGAGAGAGAGAGAGAGA